>MU551666.1:7379937-7384937 GCA_024362625.1 Silurus asotus
TATATATATATATAAATATAGGGAGAGAGAGAGAGAGAGAGAGAGCAATCTGTCCGAAATTATGGAGAATATAAAATGAACCGATAATTCTAGTTAATGTTTTCCCCTCTCGAAGCTGGGTTTATATCATAACTATTTCTGCCAATTCTGGTCCCGTGTCAGGTCGCCTCGGCACGTAAACTTAGGTGCGTAATGGGTAATGGGTTTTTGTGCTCAAACATATGATTGCATTCAAAAGCCTGTCCATCCAGTGGTGCTTCAAATCATATTACAGGCCCAAACAAAATCCATCCATCTACGCTTTGAGCTACTTTTAGCTACAAATGTGTTTAGAAACTAGGCTAATAGAATAAAAGTATTTCTCACGGCAAGGTGCGTGATCGAGCCGATATTGATTTTAGCACATTGTTTCAGAGCCTCTTGTCCGCTCCATTAATGTTTCTCTTCTCCACTCCCTCAAAGCCACCAAACTACATTACGGCATTAGAGAACAGAAACAGTTATTTTTACATGTACTTGCCCTCACCCCCACCCCCCACCCTCTCCACCTCTCTGTTGAAGCTGTTGCATTATCTTTATGCAAGTGAATGTGTGTGTCCTATGTCCTCCCCCTTCTGTAGCTGTTTTTCGAAACCCTGTAATGGTCGAATCTATGAGGCATAATATTAAATCTCTGACACGGCTCTTTGGGAAATTGTTGGGGGTGGTGGAAGGGGGGGGGGTGTATGAAAGGAAAAAAACTCTTTTCTTATTCTGTCTCATTTTTCACTGTGGCTGAATTCAATTATCTAATATGATTTGTATGCTTATTAATTTTCATTATTCATATATTCTGAGTGGCTTTACAAATGCAGGCACGTTAACAATATTTCTGAGTGTTTGTAGAAGGGTAGTAATGACATAGAGTTTCGTTAGATGACCAGGAAGAGACACAGAGAGAGAAAAAAGAGAGCGCGAGAGAGAAAGAGAGAGAGAGGGAGAGAGAAAGAGAGAGGGAGAGAAAGATAGAAAGAGCCGTGGATGTTCTGCTGCTTGTGAGGTGAGTCACCTGGAGTGAAACGACACCGGAAATCCAGCGGCGCTCTGACAATCTGCCTCTCTAGTCAGGACTTCGAGACATGGAGGATTCAATTCTCACCCTGGGTCACACTCTACAATCTGTCTCTCGGTCGCTTTCTTTTTTCCCATCTGTCTGTCTTGCTGTATTCTTTTTCTGTCTCTGTCTCCCACCCAGACACACATACACACACTAATGAGCCTCAATAATAACATCAGTATGATCAAGAGGGACAGAGAAAGTGTTAGGGTGAAGACAGAAGTGCTACACACACTGCACTGAAGAGGCCTGTAGAGAAGAAAGCCTGGAGAGAAGGCTGCAGGGATAGGAGCAATTAAGAGCACCGGAGTCACACACAAACGTTCACCATTGCAGACACGACCGCACACACGCAAGCACACACACACACACCTGCCCGCAATGTGGCTCAGTGCCCCTGAGGAGTGCCGGTGAGAGTTTGTGTGACAGTGTGAGCGATTGTCATCATTAGCATTATTTATTCGCTAAGCACAGGCTCACTGCAGGGCCAGACTAATAGAATTCAGGAATTACAATGAGAAAGTGTGTGTGTGTGTGTGTGTGTGTGTGTGTGTGTGTGTGTGTGTGTGTAAGGTAGAGAAATCTGTGTGTGTGCATCCATGCTTTCGCCTGCCTGCTGCACAACCCTGTCAAGAAACTTAGTAAATCTACCATAGTGAAAACATTTTCTGGATGGTGAATTTTCATTTCTCTGGAAGGTGCCATTTTTTGGTGATATTCCATATAATTTATGCTCATTTTTACTCTTGCATGGCATTATGTATAGTATTCATCATAGGAAATAAATAGTTAAAAGAGGTGTTGAGAAGTTTGCATTTAAAAAAAACAAACAAAAAAAAAACACACACATTACTGTGTTTCTGTGTATTTCATTGTCATGCTAGAACAGGTTTGGGTCTTCTAGTTCAGGTGGAGGGAAAATTTAATGATATCGCATTCTAAGACATCCTGTGCATTTGTGTCTCTCCAACAGTTTGGTGAAGAACAACATATAGCTGGAAAAGTCAGGTGTCCCAGTATGCATTATTACATTTATATATTTTTGTACATTCCTGATTATACAGATTGGCTGTTCTGTTGGACTCTTGTGCCGTTTGTGAGTGGATTTGTAATGATTTGTAGCTCAAAGTATTCTATTGTCTGTGTGTGAGTTCTCATCTCTAGATTGTCTCTCTGCTTGAGAGTGTTTGTACAGAATAACAAAATATCAAGTCAATAAAAAAACTTTTCTTCTATGCACTGTAATCATTCATTCACCTACACAGTGTTTGAGTACAAACTGAATAAGGTGAATACATTTCTCTCTAGTTTTTGCCAGGTAATCTGAGAAATTGCACTTTAGGGATGTGCGGGAGTCAAAACTGTGATTTAAGTGTGATGTCGTGAGTACACATTAATCAGGGGTGTTGAAAGGGTACATGCTTTAACATTTACAGTACAACAGGTGACAAAAATGCATAAGCAAATGCATGAGTCTAGATTTACATTTAGTACCCTGGATTTTAATCTTCGCAAATATTAGTGCAATTAATAATTACATGTTTGATGCTGACATGCTTGATAGGTCTAATGTAAGTTCACAAACAGTATGAGAAAAAGAGAATACTAGATGCTATAAGTGCTCTGTGGTTAGTGAACTAGATAGTAAAGTGCTTTATGCGCAGTAGACTAGGTGCTGAAGTGCTCTGTAGTTAGAGCATAAGTCATGACTCCGGAGAAGCCTCAGGGGCCAGACTCCAGCCAAGAGACTCGATCTTTTTCTACACTTAATCGATATTGCGGCCTCGATAGGCGAGAGTGGAGGAACGAGCGTTGAGTTTGGGATTGGGAGATGAAGGATGAGAGTGGGGTTACCTTTAGTCACACAGGACTCCTGCATATCACAGCTGACTTGGGTTTTTCAGAAGACAGCAGAAACGAGGAAGAGGGAGAAAAGAGAGAGAGAGAGAGAGAGAGAGAGAGAGAGAGAGAGAGAGAGAGAGAGAGAGAGAGAGAAATAGGAGATAATGAGGCTCGGAAGGAAGATCAGTCAGAGGAGAGCTGCTGTGCTAGACCACAGGAGAGAAAAGAGAGGAGAGAAGATGTCTCTCCCTGACCAGGTCAGCACACACCAAACACAACTCAGCTTTTTCCTCTTCACTTTTGTTTTTGTTGCTGTTCTCTTTTATTTTTGTCCATACAGTACTGTGTAGGATGTTGGTTTTTGTCCAAACTTCTGTCATAAAATCTCGCTTATTTTAATTGCTGACTTGGATATTTAAAACTAAATCAGCATGCTCAGGGAGATAAAGAGGTGAAAGGGTTGCGCAATTATTCTTTAAATGTTACTAGCATCATTTACACTTCTATAGCTGCAATTATTATGGTTAAGACATTTCAATTTATTTTTAGAAACCTAAGCTTGAATGTAACACATCAGGGACTATAGACTTGCTCAAAGATGACAATTAATTGTCCGTGACAAGGATACTACAGTATAGATTAGAGGTATCCATCTGGATCCTGTGGGAACCAATTCCTTGTTGTGGGAGGGGCCATGCAAAGCTTGTGGATTTAAATAAAGTCCATGTTCAAATGCCTGCATATATCAGATATGCCTTGCTCTAATAGCCCCTCAACCTCTACATGACCCTTGTATATAAATGGTTTTAAGTCAAGTCAATAAGCTTTTATTGTTACCAACCATTCATAGATGACGTAGTACACAGTAAAAGGAGTCAACATTTCTACTACATATAACAACATAGAGCACCATCACACAACATAGAGCTACATAACAGAACACAGCACTGAGGACTAAAGTAAGTTGTCCTTGCCACATAAAGTGCATCATGTGCAACCAGTGCAAACAAACAATACAAGACAGTGTGGGACAGATACACAAAACACAGAATAGCAAAGACCAGTATACCTACTGTTTAATATGTTATATAGGTCATAGTGCACAAAAGAGAACTGTAAACAACGCAAAATGTTGTGCAATAAGCAACAGCAGCAATCGAGTAGGTGTGCAAAATCAGCATGTAAACAACACAAATTTGTACTCACACCTACATGAAAATATGAACACACACACACACACACACACACACACACACACACACAAATATCTATATAAAATATCTGTTAAAAAAAAAACATTATCAGTTCAGTCTGAAGGAATGCATTCATATTTATTTACATAGCTACTGTAAATGCTTAATCATGGTCAGGGTTCAAAAGGTTTAATTGATTTAATTTAAATAAAAATAGAATTCTACCTCGCACACGCACATTTGCACTATTTTTGCCTTTTGTCATTATTTTTTTTGTTGAGTATTGTTTAGATTGTATATAGATATACACTGACTACAGTGCTGCAACAGGGGAACTGCGCCACTGTTGGGCTCCTTTAAGACAAGTTATAGCTGTAAAACTACTTTTCACTGCTGAGACTTCACTTCCTGTTTGCCTTTAAGCTAAAACACGGCCTGCTCTTGTTGGGAAAATCTGCCCGTGAACAGCTCAACTAGTTCAGCTCTTGTTCTTTATCCACCAGATGGTACTGACACAACTCAAAACGCACACTTCCAATTTCTCAGACCTCAGTACAATTCAATCACCACCAGCGCATGCTTGTTTTTGCGCTGCATCTTTTTCTAACACTAAAGATGAGTGATCCATGCTTTGCTTATCATAGCACAAAAGCAAGTGTTGTGGTGGATGTATACTGTATGTGCACGTTCCTCTCTACTCTTCTCTTCTCCTCTTTTTGCGTCTCTCCGTGGCATCATGTCACACAGCCTTTCGTTTCTGTGCTGTCAGTGCGTGTGTGTGAGTGATGGTGGAGCGCTGATGGCGAGTGTGAGCGTTGACGGATGCCAGTGACAGGCAGATGGTTTTGGTTGTTGTCTCTTTAATCACT
>MU551666.1:7389937-7418613 GCA_024362625.1 Silurus asotus
AATGAGAAATCTAATGAGATAACACCAATAGCGTTATTATTAGTTGAAAAGCAGTACAAATGAACACACCTGCTCTCCCTCCCTTTCTCTTTACCTCATTTGCTCTTTCTCAGTTCCTCAAACTAATATTTGTTATAACTCTGTGTATGATTTACTGCGGACAGTATCTTTGAGCTGTATATAAAACAACTGACAAAAATGACCTGTGCTGGCAAATTACCATGTTATAAGTGGAATAGGTGTGAGTTTTAACAATTTTATTCACTCCATGAAGGCACCCACCCTCTGCTTCATGACAGATGGTTATTCAGCCTTCTGAGTCGTGCATTAAAATCATAGCTGTGAATTATCCCTTAAATATTTAATATGAACGATCTGCTCTGGTAAGTAAAAATGCTTGTTACCTTTAGTTACTTACATGTTTTCTTTAAACCTATAGAATGAACACACTCCGAAGGTTTTTTTTGGATTATTCTATTGGTCACAGCGGATTAAAACAGCATGAGTGCTCATGTTATGTACGTCAATCTTTTGAGTTTCTGATTATGGATCCGCTGTTGGGATGGTCCATGTAAAATGCGGTTCTATAGACAGGAACCACATGCACCTCTGATTACATTTAACACTAATCTATTTTAATTAATGTTGGAATTAGTGTTGCTGTAATGAGTTTAAGGCAGAAAAGTTGCTCTCTAGCTCTTTTGCTAATTGCTTTCAGGACTGAAGTGACTTTCCATGTGGCCCAACTGTGTGCTTCCTCTATACATTTAATTATTCCTCTGTTTTTGTCCTTTTGTAAGGAAGACAACGACACTGATTGAATTTTTTTCCATGTCCTTCTTTGCACAGTCTGGCCATATGCTTAGTTTAGCATTGATCTGTATCCATCTGTTAGACAGTTTTTTTTTGTGTGTGCATAGTTATTGATCTCTTGATACATGATTATTTTGTTTATCCGTCTGCTTGTGAATAAAGACTCCACTCTCTTGCTTTTCTCTCAATGTCCTTTTGATCTCGCAACCCCGTTTGACTCTCTTTCTTTCCAACTCTCCTGCTTCCTCTTTTTTCCTCCTTTCTCATTGCGAATGAAGTTTTTTTCCTCTCTGCTCAGCAGATGGCTTGGACACACACTGTTGCTTTAGTCTGAGGCAATGGTGTGGCATAAGAGTGGCTCCTGTGTGCTGGTGTGCATGTGTGATTTTGCAGCATGGCTCAGGTTTGATCACCTTTCCCCATCTTTCCTTTTCTTCGTACACAAAATCACCACTCCACCGCTGCACTCCTTTTGCTGACACCACCTAGCTCTATAACACTTTTCTTACGTATTGATTACAGCCTGGGTTAGAATTATGGAGCTGATCGTCTGTTATCAAGCTCACACCACACACCAAGGTTCAGGCAAAAAGAGGCACATTAGCGCAATAGCCAGTCTATTTGAAATAGACATCAATAAGTAAGCACTTTTCCTGAGTACAGAGGAAATAAAGTGCGTTTCGGGAACACTTGATGGTTATCACACTTGTCTGGAAGCCATTGTGAGTCTTAGATTAAAAAAAATCAACTGGTTCAGTTCGGGAAAATGAGTGCACATATTGCATCTCATTTAAGAATGTGAAAATTAATGCATGGAGAGCACACACACACACACACACACACACACACATTTGGCTGCTTTTGTTTATGCAGCTTTGACCTTCCTCTTTGACTAATGTTAAAACCTAGCCTTTTCTGTTGACTTTGTGATTCAATGATTTTTTAAAAGCATATGTGTAATGAAAGTGCAGAGCATTGATACAAGTGTATATTATTGCACTGTGAGACCGTGTCTGCTTTACACTTAAGTTTTTTACTCATTGGATTGGCAGACAAGAGGTCTTGAGAGTTGTGAAAATAGAAAACAAGCAGAATAAATAAAAAGAAAAATGTTTTCATGTTTAGCAACGTATTTCTGGAAAGGCTGGAGTCACCAGATGTGGGTTAAATAGCCCAACCTTTTATGGAAAAATAAAATCTTAAGTAAATTCACTGCAAAAAAAGTACAATGCAAAATTACAATAAAGGAAACATAAAATTATTGAATCAATTACAAGCCATTTGTACTAATTTTAAGCTTAATCAGAGTCCTTTTTAATTGGTAGATCACTTTGCCCAAGCTTGAAATGATAGACAGTGTCCAGTAATAGACTTATGTTTTTTCTATACTGAACAAAATTATTATTAAAAACTTTTGTTTTTGCCCCCATTTTTCATAAGCTGAACTCAAAGATCTAAGACTTTTTTACTATGTACACAAAAGGCCTATTTCTCTCAAATATTGTACACAAATCTGTCTAAATCTGTGTTAGTGAGCACCATCCACATAACAGGTGGGGCATATCAAGATTCTGAATAGACAGCATGATTATTGCACAGGTGTGCCTTAGGCTGGCCATAATAAAAAGCCACTCTAAAATTTGCAGTTTTACTGTATTAAGAGGTCCAGAAACCAGTCAGTATCTGTTGTGACCTCCATTTGCCTCATGCATTTTGCCCTATACAGTGAAAACCGGGATTCATCCGTGAGCACCTCCCCAAAGTGCCAGACGCTATCGAATGTGAATATTTTCCTACTGAAGACGGTTCCGACAACGAACTGCAGTCAGGTCGAGACCCCGAAGAGGAAGACGAGCATGCAGATGAGCTTCCCTGAGATGCTTTCTGACAGTTTGAGCCAAAATTCTTTGGTTATGCAAACCAATTGTTGTAGCAGCTGTCTGGGTGGCTGGTCTCAGACAATCTTGGAGGTGAAGATGCTGGATGTGGAGGTCCTGGGCTGGTGTGGTTACACGTGTTTTCTGGTTGTGAGGCCGGGTGGATGTACTGACAAATTCTCTGAAACGCCTTTGGAGACGGCTTATGGTAGAGAAATGAACATTCGATTTATGGGCAACAGCTCCGGCGGACATTCCAGCAGTCAGCATGCCAATTGTGTGATAAAACCGCACATTTTAGAGTGGCCTTTAATTGTGGCCAGCCTAAGGCACACCTGTGCAACAATCATGCTGTCTAATCAGCATTTTGATATGCCACACCAGTGAGGTGGATGGATTTTTAGATAGAAAGTATCTAATGAGACTTATCTAATAACACATTATTCGTTACTTTGGATCAGATTTGATCACATGATAATGACAATAAGGTCAAACAGACATAAATTGTTAAAAACTCTGTGAACACCTTTTACAACAATTCTTTAGCAGTTCAAGCAGTTAACGATACTACATCAACAAAAGTTTTTTTGTAGGCTCCTGATTGACACAGCAGAAAATTCCTGTAATCATTCGCACTTTCATTGGCAAGCTCAAATCCCAACAATGCCACAGGCATCTGTGAGAGCCGTGTTCTCTGGATGGAAGAGTTAACATGAGTCCTCTGCCAATAACAGTGACACTAGCCACTCACCGGCATCTATGAGATCATGTATGCAGAAGAAGGCAGCTAGTGTTTTTCTCCGAGTGTCTTATGATACCATGTGATGCAGCTTGAGCAGCAGTTCAGAATGCTATAGGTACAATGTCTTTGGGAACTGGGAATAAGGCAGGAATACATGAGGACTCCAGTCCTTTTCAGGGCAACCTGCTTACACACTCATTCACCCAAAGGAGCAAATTAGCATGAACCTACCAGGATGCTCTAAGGCTGCTAACTAGAACACTGGAATAAAACACATGGACACTGCAAACGGAGAGGAACCAGAGCTCAGGACCAAAATCTGGACTCTGGAGCTGTAAGGCACCTTCTAAGCCACTGTGCAATATTTCTTTAATTTTACTTTTTATCAATGTACTTTAGTATCGTCAATTAAAACTGCCCCTTCACACTTTATTTTGTTTACTAAAAATACCCCAGGCAACCAATCAAACCAGTTAATCTTTTACTCTACACAATCTCGCTCTCCTCTTTTTAAACGTCACGGTCACGGCTTCTGGTGAGCTTTTACCAAAAGCAGATTGAATGAGTCCTGAACATATCAACCTCGTATCAGTTCTGAAAATGATGTATTCATTTGCCATTGGGACAAGTTCTCCACTCAATCAGAAGTGCAGCCATAATCTAATGGAGACAGCTGTCATTGATAACATGCGCTTACCGCGCATGCCGCGTGCAGCATGACAGCCTGCTATAGAGATATATGACGATGTATCTGCTGAAGCGTAATGAGTAAGTGTCTTACATCTCTGCGTCCGGGAGAGGGGTGGTGGTGTTGGTGGTGGGGGGTGTCTGTTGGCAGAGCAGGAATAAAACAGCAGCTGTCTCTCTTTTTGCGGGGGGTCAGGGGAAAAATAAATTACGGAAGAGAAAAATGAATTAGGGATGACGGCACGTTGGCTTTGAAAAATTGGACTGTCAGGGTGAGCAGTCGCAAGAGTCTGATAATGGAAGAGGATGAACTTCTCTCTTTGCTTTGATTTTGGAGTGTATGCGTGTGTGTGTGTGTGTGTGTGTGTGTGTGTGTGTGTGTGTGTGTGTGTGTGTGTGTGTGTGCACGAGTGTTTTTATGTGTGAGCGAGAAAGAGCAAGACAGGGAGAAGATTGTGTGCTGCATATTACTGCATTATTAAAAGCACAAGGAGGGAGATCATTTAAATCCACTCTTTTTTTGTTCATAGTGTTCTCACTACAGGCAAAATTGAAAATATTATCAACTCAACAGCACTCCCACAGTTGCATACTATAGCTGAGTCGGATATGGCTGTAGGGCTAAGTCCTTTGGGATCTCCAATGTGTTAAAATCTAAATGTGAAGGGGTGTGTGCATGTGAGAGAGAGAGAGAGAGAGAGAGAGAGAGAGAGAGAGAGAGAGAGACAGAGCAGTGAGGTCTAGTGTTACCACTTAAGTTCTGCCACACTGACGGCCAAAGAGGAACGCTGACAACTGGAACATAGAACACTTACTAGCCACATATGCACACCAAACATTTTGTTTCTTTATTTTTTACTTGAATGCATGTGCACACACACACACACACACACACACACACAAACACACACACTTCAAATAGAAATTGCTAATGTACAAAGATCACTCCTACTTCTCTTTCTCACCTGAGCAAACACACACGTGCCATACAGTCACTCCACTCTCTATCTGAAAGCTGTAATCAGTATACAGATATTTACCAGACATTACAGATCGTCTTGGTCTCTCTTTCTCTCCTACGAAACCTGCTTCACTTCTTCTTCTCTCTCATTCTCTCTCATTCTCTCTCACTCTCTCTCTTCATTTTCATTCTTCTCTCGTTCATTGTTTTAGACATGGTGCCCCTTTCCCCGGGTGGCCACTGTCTCTGCACTGTTACCTGCCTTTGCAAATAAACAAACACACAGACACACAGGGTCACCTTTACTCCTTTGCCTGTGCAGGTTACACCACCCCTGCCATCCACTGCACGCTTGTCTTCTCATTTATAAATGCAATGCTATTTATTTAATACACCTTTTTGCTTTGTGTGACGATTTTTGAATAAATAACAAATTAGTACAATGCAAATACTAATCTGGATTCATAATTGCATGTTGTGGCAATATATACATCAATATAGCATAACAGCTCAGACAAAAATGCTATTTGCTCTCTTCAACATACCTGAGAACATAGATATTAATCAGGTTGTGTTTCTGTGATTTACTGGAGAAAGACAATATTGCTGTCAAACCCACAAAAAGATTATGACCAGTGTTGTACTTTTAGATTCCAGTCTGTGGCATCATTAGGATTTGAACTTTCACTCTCTGAATGATAAGACAAATGTATGGTGACATTTAGACCTCTCTAAGAATAAGACATTGTATTCCTGCGGATTTCTTCTCACTAAAAAACAAATCCTATTAATCTAAACCTATTTCTTTGGTCTTCATAGCATCATTTATTTTTTTAATCTTTAAGCAAAAGTGGAGTTTTATTACTGTAAAATTATAGCTTCTTTTATTGCTCTTTTGCTTTAATAGGAAAACAGATGTATTTTTTCTTAATGCAGTGTTCTATAAAATTCTTTGTTGGTGATATACTGTACAGCAAAATGTTTTATGAAGATTTAAAAAATGTTTTTGGATTGTATGCATCACAGCTAATCAAATAGCCATATTTTCGAAACCCTGCAGCCAGTTGTACATTTACATTTAGATTAATGGAATTTGGAAGATGCCCCTATCCAGAGCAAATTATATCTTTCTCGTTCATACGTTTATTTGAAAATGCATATTTTTCCCTTCACATTAAGACGGCGATTTTAGTCAACAGAAAGGAAAAACGCTTTTTGAAAATGCTTTCCAAAGTGGAAAAATGTTTAAATGCCATTTTTACGCTTTGAAGTGTGGACTGTGAAAATGGAGGCTTTTAAAAAAAAAACGATGACACATTTTTAGTCATGTGACCAATTCAGGCAATTCGTTCAACGGGTCAAAGAGCCGGAAAGTAAATAAACGCCAGGAGGAAATTACGTAAGTTTAATCACCTTAAATTTCACTCATGTACAGGAACGTATTTGTAGATTAAAAACTAGTGAAAATTTGTGTAGATGTAGCCCTAACTTTAGTCCTCATCTCAAAAGTGATGATTCAACGATTCTATAAATATCTTAAAAAAAACATCATATTAGCCATCATATGCTTTATTTGCTGAACAAGAACATGTAATTATTTATTAGCCTTTGATTATGTTAATATACACATTAATATAAACATGCGATTTGCCTCAGAGCTAGAACTATTTTTAAGGTTGTGCTATTAAAGAAAATGAATCAACACCCAATCAGTTTTGCAAATTAAGCAGTACTTTGGTGTAACAAAGAGCAATAAACAAATGTTAGCATGTGCTTGTTGCAAATGATTCCCATTTTCAACCCTGCTTTATCTGGAATCAATCTGATGAGTACTCGTGATCAATTGATGTATTGTCACTAGCAGGATCATCCTCATGTCTTCATTTACTTCACTGGATATTGAGATTGCAGAAACAGCAGCATGTATAATGTATATCAGCACATTTCCCTTTGTTCTGTATTTATGCCTCTACTCCATGGTACACGAGTTCATACTAATGCAGGATATGGTGTCTATGACTATAAGGTGAGAAGCCAGAGTGACCCAGGTTTAGTGCTTGTGGTCTTTGATATTTTCTTTTGGGTATTTCCTTTTATGTATTTGATAAGAAATTCTCCACAGGCAATCTTAAGCATTCCATAACCACAGACGCTCCCTTGGTGCTGGTATTTCAGAGGTAGCAGTGCATTCATCCTGAAAGAAATAATATCCTCTAGCATCTCTGCGTGTCATATCCCGGACTACATCTTCACTTAATGAAATGCCCTCTTGTCCCTTGATCCACACTCCATTCTGTTTCTCTTATGTATTTGGAGCATCCTCTTTGCCCTGTTGTAACCATTGTGCTGTTGCCACAATGAATTGTATTCTTGATTCCTAATTGCTTTAGCCAGTGGCTTATTAAATGTTCTCATCATAAGTCAGCATGGTGAGAGGTAATAAAAGCTTTGAACCTTTTCTGTTTAGGAGGATTTTGTGACTGCTTGTCTTACCTGGCTAACATTAGTGTCTCTGTGTTGTCTAGAGTAAACACAGCCCTGTAAGGAACCTTTCATTAAAGTGTCATGGTTATAGATTCCTGGGCTTTGAGAGGGATTTGATCAATATGGCAGAATAATATTCATTCATTCATTCATTCATTCATTCATTCATTCAGGAAGTCAGTCAGACTGGCAGTCAAACTTTTGCTCCATTTAAGCATTAACCTTCAGTTTTACTTTTATACATGATTAATGTTTTTTTCTTCTGCACACGTGCCAAAACTGGGAAACACGTGGGAAAAAATTTCCCATTTGTTTAAATCAATTGATTTTGAGGCAGAGAAAATGTAATAGCAAATTCGTGATAGGATGTGAGTCTGTTTCTCCATATGCTTGACAGTGTTTTAGAGCAGCATCTACATTCTACATTATCCTGACTTATTTCCATGTTATTACTTAAAACAGGTTACATAAGCCTCATCTGTCAATCAGGTGTCAAGCCAGGTGGCACGACCATATTGAAACCAAAGTGTTTGTGTCTGTATGATAAAGTGCTCTGTTACAGCACTTAACCCTTTGGTGTACAAACTATGCAAACCCCTTTTATTGCATACCTTGGGTCTAAAATGATTTTGTATGTCATTTCAGGCATGACTGGGCATTTTTTTTTTTGTTTTATCTTTTGAACTAAATTTAATTCAATATTTCCTGATCTATATATTCCATGATCCATGAATATTTGGAATTTTTGTTTTCAATGACCACAAATGTTTATTATTTTAATTCATTATTTACATTTTTTCCATAGGTTACTACATCAAGTTTACACACAGGGGTAAAAAAAAATAAAATAAAAAGATAAAAAATAAAAAAGATCCATTTATCTGCATTCAAATAAATAAAAACAATTTTCTCATACAATCAAAATAAATCCCTCTAAATAAACAAATTAAACAAAATAAAGCAATAAACTTGGCCTACCTCCTCTAGGGTAACTTCAAACACAACCAAACAAAGCAGCACTATAACCCATGCACTTTCAAAATCGGCCCACATTTCGAGGCCTCTTGCCCAGTGCCTGCTTAAAAAGTCTTGTGATAATTAGCCAACCACAGCCCTACTGGTGGGTGCTTGCCTGGCTACACTGACGATGGTCATTTTCCAGCAGATCCAGAAACAACTCCTGCAAGAGCAAATTCCAGCTCTTGTCCACCTGCAAAAAGGGTTAAATCAATACTTTCTTTTGGCTTCTCTTTCGGCTTCTCCCGTTAGGGGTCGCCACAGCGGATCCTCCACACGTTTGATTTGGCACATGTTTTTACGCTGGATGCCCTTCATAACGCAACCCTCCCCATTTATCCAGGCTTGGGACCGGCACTGAAAGTGGCTGGGGTTGGTTCCCTGACCAGGGATGAAACCCTGGCCGCAGCGGTAAGAGCGCCACATTTTAACCACTAGACCACCAGGGGACCTAAGAAGGGTTAAATCAATAAAGGCTATAAATTCCTCTTTGTCTATGTTTCTCCACTTTTTCCCTTTTGCTGCTGCTTCTCTACCTCCTCAATTTGGTACATTTCAGAACCTCCTTAATGATGTTGTCACTAAAGAATATACCCCAGGCATCTTTCAGTGAAATACTGTAGATGTTGAACCAGGTGCAGGTCCCATGGAGCTCCTCAGATGTTGTGGCTTGTTGTTCTGCTTTGAGTTGGGGGAATGCTCACACAAGTAAATCCTATTTTATGCAATCTTTTGGACTGGATCTGAGTTTCCTCTTCAGAGGACTCGTCAGACAAGTCTTTAATGTCATCAAGTGAGTCTTCTTTATCTAGGAGAGCTGGAATTACATCCACAAATCCAGAAGGACATTATAGCATATAATCTAGGTCAGGGGTGTCCAATCTTTTCCACAAAGCGTAGGTGCAGGTTTTAATTACAACCAAGCCAGACCAGATTCCACTTGTTTAGATCTTCATTTTTAATGGAATATCAGGTGTGGCCCTTGTTTGGTTGGAATGAAAACTTGCACCTACACTTGCCCTTTGTGAAAAAGATTGGACACACCTGGTCTAGGTCATCAAGTTATTTGAATATACTCTTCCTGTTCTCCATGTAGCATTTCTACAACCATTTAAGCCATTATTCTAGAATGAATTGAAGGATTTGAGATAATCAAAAACAAATTAATTAAGGAACACCTGAAATATTGGTTGAGGATTATTAAATTCTTGCAAAGATATTAAGCAAAAAAAAAATAATAATTCAGTTTATATGTGTTGTGCATCAATAGGTTAAACTCCTTGTAGTGGTTTGTAATGTGGACAGTTAAATAATTTACACATTTTGTTCTGAGCCAAAAACAAACTCCTAGAGCAGTGATTCTTAACCTGGGTTCGATCGAACCCCAGGTGTTCGGTGAGTCAGTCTTAAGGGTTCGGCAGTACCTCCAACAAAGTTAAGAACCACTGTCCTAGAGTATTGGGGGAAAAAAACAGTTCCAAAAAGGTTGGGACAATGTAAATGTACAATGTGTAAAATGTAAATAAAAGCAGATTGCCATAATCTCATTAATCCATATTCTATACACAATCAAACAAAAAAACCCATCAAATGTTTCTGTCCTTTTATCTATCTGCTCTCCTATAGGTGTAAAGTATAGGAGCAATGTGAGTGCAAGAATTGTGATAACACGAAACACAAGAAGAGAGAAAAGGTGTGTGTGTGTGTGTGTGTGTGTGTGTGTGTGTGTGTGTGTGTGTGTGTGTGTGTGTGTAGGTGTGCGAATGTGTGTGGGGTTGTTGAAGGGGCCGCCGACCCTAAAGGCAAATCCAATTTGTTGGTGAGCATTGTGGCGTTGTGGTGCTGTGTGTGTTAGTTAATGAGGCGAGTATGTGGGCTCTTACTCATCCTGCCAGCACTAGCCGATCTCCTTCTGATTGCTATAATGAAATGGTCAGAGGATTATTAACCAAACGTGTTGCACACACACGGGGAAACATAGTGTTTCGCACACTCTAAAAGAAACAAAAGGATTGCACCCTCAGGTTGTCACTGAGCCATTTAACCCATTTGTCTGCTATTTGTTGAGAGAGAGAAAGAGAAAGACAGAAAGAAAGAGATATCAATGCCAAAACACCGTCTGCCCACACTGACCTGCCACAAAGTGTGTGGCCTCGAGCCACTGTGGTGTATGACTTTCATTAAACTCAGATGGAAAGAGAGACAAAGAAAGGGATGGAGCAAAATAAGACCAAAGGAAAGCTATCTATACTGACAGTCCAATAGGTCAATTGGAAACACATTTTATTCGTGTTCCAATGTAGATTTGTGTAGAAAACAATGCACTACTGAATGCTTCTTTTAGCCTAAGCCCAATGATTCATTCTCATTGGCAAATACAAATGTGCAATCATGCCATCTCCACTTGACTGAAGCAACCCAGACACACAGAACATACACTAGACACAAAACATGCTTCAGATCTTTAACACAAATACTTTAATCCTCTGTCACAAACCATCTAATTAGACATTATTATTTTTGCACAGCGAAGAAGGTGTGTTTTCTTTCCACAATTAATTCTATTGCTATGCAAACAAGTGTTAAGCCAAAAAAGAACTAAAAGTTTTTTTTTTTTGCACAAGCACTTATAAGAGGATCTTATTAACAGCAGAATACTGTTGTGTGGGCACTCTGGCCTGATGCAGGCATTTTTCCACCAAATTATCTCCTATAATGAGCAGGCCATGTAATTAAACCTTTGATTAGGAGTCTTTCTTAAGCACCTTATAGGAAATTAACTTCAATCCATTCTCAGTGGCAGCTTGTAGGTGGAGATACGCTGTTGTTCGACTGCTCCAGCCTCACCTTTTAATGTTAAAGCGACCTGATTCGATTTTCTGGACACTGAATGTTGTGGTTATAGAGTGCACACTAACACTAAAACACGATAAGAGGAATAAACATAAGTCATGTATATATAAAGATCCTTTAAAAACAAATTTGTTATTAAAAAAAGTGTATAAAATGAAATTTTTGTTTTTAATATTTCTCAAAAATAATAATAATAATAAATACATATTTATACTATGTGTCAGAAAAAGAGGGTTATATGTATCTAGATTTAGAAAGAGCATAACAATCCCAGAATAGCTGAAAAGAAGCATTATAGACTTGAGAAGAACATCATAATGGACTTAATATTACAGTGGAACCCACTTATCTCACCCTCGGTTACCTCGACAACCCTATTAAGTCGACGTTTTTCTAAGCATTTTTTGTTAATTTAGCATTTAACATCAGTTATCTCGGTGCAGCCGCAGAAGAACTTGCGAGAGTGTTGGAAAAATCAAGTCTTACAGCTGCTACAGGTGTTGTATTGTATACTGGTGAATCTCTGCTGTTAGTTAGTGCACATTTGCCTTTTGTTGTTAAATGTTATGCGATGAATGGGAGGCGAAAGCCGCGCTTGCCGTGACGTGTGATGACCATCCAAAATCATAGAATGAACACCGGCAGGATCGGGGGAGAATCTGCGATGCACTTTGGGAAGAAAAGCGCAGCCGTTGAGAGAGTGCCGGTGTGAAGGCACGTACCGGGATACGCATGCTCGAAAACAACGACCGCTGTGAACCAACATATACCAACAATACCGGACAGTGAGAGTGTGGAAGTTTAAATAGGAGCTGGTGATGATGATAAATGAGCACCATTTGTGCGCGATTGAAGCCGAGAGCTTCAGGGAAAGCAGCAGAGAAAACACCTGACACGGTGAAGGGGGCCGAAGGGGGCGTGGCAAGTGGATTCCTGACAGATAAACATGTACTGTATGTATTTTTATAGCATGCCTTCATCAAACATATCGCGGCAACGCTGTTGTGTAAAAAAAAAAAACTTTAAAACCACGTGTATGCATATTCTCATTTATTAACGCACATCATGTACATAAATAAATTTCAAGCACGTAAATATTTTGCCGCCATTTTGATTTTCGTTTATCTTGATCATCTGTTACCTCGATGCTTTTTGGCGACCCCCAGGTCATCAACATAACCGGGTTCCACTGTATATAACTTTGTTTCGGTTTCTCCCGTTAGGGGTCGCCACAGTGGATCATCTGCATGTTTGATTTGGCACATGTTTTTACACTGGATGCCCTTCCTAAAGCAACCCTCCCCATTTATCCGGGCTTGGGACCGGCACTAAGAGTGGCTGGGGTCGGTTCCCTGACCGGGGATCGAACCCGGGCCGCAGTGGTGAGAGCGCCGCATCCTAACCACTAGACCACCAGGGACCCTGGACTTAATATTATATATAATATAAAATAATAATAAAAATTAAAAAAAGGCTTTAACTAAAGACAGTGTCTGTTACACGGCTTGTACCTAAACAGTAGCCTACCAAGAAGGTCATTGTTCACTGTGTTCCTCCTTCCTTTTACGACAATTTCTCTCGGGAGTTTTTCTTTTGGCATCGTTGTGCGTTTAAAAATTACCATCGGTGAAGCTTTTCTCCCGATGCCGTGCAGCTCAGAACACAGGTGAAGTGCGTTTTTTCATGCCTGGGTGTTTTCAGCGTGACGAATGATTCGCATTTCCTGTTGACAGTCCGAGTGAGCGGCAGGTCAAACGTCAGAGGAACATCATCCATATTTATGTTGGTTTTTTTTAATGTTTTTGTCATGTTATTAGACAAATATTGTTTCTGAACTCCTCCAGATGATGTAGGTGGCACAGTTGTGGTTGTAGTGTAGAGGTTTGGGGATTGCTTTTGAAAAATGGTATTCACCCTCCATATGTGAAATGCCTCTCTCTCTTTTGCACAGCCCACCACTGAAATATACAATATATAACATTATGTGTATATACTGTATATTATGTATCATTATATGATTTTCTTTTATTATATATCAAATGATGATCAAAAAAAGCAATTTTAACAGTGTCCACTACAAATACCATTACAAACCATCTAGTGTAATCATTAAAACCATAACCAAACAGTTTCAATTATGTAGTGTGCAACATCGTATATCTGCAATGAATGGACATTTGGTGCAACCCAGATGAGGATGGGTTCCCCTTTTGAGTCTGGTTTCTCTCAAGGTTTATTCCTTATGCCATCTCGGGGAGTTTTTCCTTTCCACAGTCACCACCGGCTCGCTCATCAGGGACAAACTTACTTATAAAGAACATATTTCTTTTTTTACCACATTATTTCTATAGCGCTTTTAACAATGAACATTGTCTCCAAGCAGTACTGTACTCTTCCTTCAGGATCACCCCAACACCATTTCTCTTTTGATCCGCACTAGGATACACCAGTTTAAACCCTATCCAATGTTCCTGGCCTTACTCCTTTTCCACTTGGTCTCCTGAACACACAACGTGTCTAGCTTTATCATATTAGTTACCTCTCTCACTTTACCAGTCATAGTATCCAATATTTAAAGTACCAACCCACTTGCCTACATGTCTCCTTTCCCTGCCGTCTCTGTAGATGTCTTCATCCTCTACTTCTCCTCCTTTAGACAACAGTAGCCCAATTTCCACCTGTACCCTGTTGGCTATCAACACCTGTGGCGGTCATTTGTAACCCGGGCCTTAACCAATCCGGTATGAAAATCTCGTTCATAAACCGCATATTTGATTTGACACGTTTTTACGCTGGATAACCTTCCACTAAGAGTGCACTTACTTTTGCAACCCTAATAGCTGGGTTTTTGCCAAAAGTGGTCTACTGGTCATTGATGGTGTCAATAAATCATAACATGCTACTAATAGAAGTAAACAAATCACCAGTAGAGATCCACTAAGACCATTACAGTTTCCATTCAAATCAATATAATTTACATTATATCTATTAAAACCATTAAACCGTTTTTATATATATATATATATATATATTAAATAGGATTCTTGTTAAGAAATGTATATTTTTGGCTTAAGCAGTGTATACACAAAATTTCAGCTTAACATCACTTGTGATAAGATTATAGCCAACTACATACACTGTGTGACAGATAAACATGGAAATCTTACTGATGTTTAGACTTGATGATCACTAAGATGATGAATGACTTTGAGACAGGTCATAATTTATTCAGACAAAATATCCACAAGCAACTGATACTGCTGCACCACAGAGGTTGTCCACGAGTGAGGACTCAACACTGCTCTAACCCACCATGAAGCCAGGTCGAGGCTGAGACAGTTGTGCTTTGCAAAATACATCTTGGACAATAGCACAGCTGGATATTAGAGCCTCGCCACACTGCTCATGACTGTTCTCCAGGTGCGTATCTTTGTTTTTTGAGGCAAACAGGAAAGCCAAAACAATAATGTTACATGTTGGACAAAAGGGCACTTCTACAGTATGTGGGCACAAGAAAAGGAGCTCTATTGCTCTATGGGGGCCTGCAGGAATAGAACATGCGTACACATAATTAGACAACAAAAATATATGCTCTCAACTGTACCTCATGATGCATGTACACTTGCCTAGCTGAAGTATACTGAGCCTTTGAGAAAGAAGGATTTGGTGGTATAGGATACCTATAGATAACAGTTGGTATATTAATCTGGATTTCATATGTAGGAACACCTCTACAGCATAGAGCAGCATCAATGCTAAGGGCAATGAATGTTAAGAGGTGATCTGCAAGTGAGTAAAACAAATTCTCTATAAAAATAAAAAAAAGTGTGCACCAAAATTATTAGCACCTCTAATGTCAAATAAATGCAAATTCTTAAAAAAGAAATATCTATCATTATTCATTTGCTCTCACTGCAGAAACTCTGCTTTTGCTGACTGTGGTAAATTAAATGTCACACACATACAACTGTCATCCTTTTTTAGAGGAAAAACACCATCACTCTGGATACATTGAAATCCTGAAAATGGATGTCTATGCAAACAAATGTAAGGTTTTATGGTGTTTCAAATGAAAGAGTGAACAGGTTACTTTTACCAGACACTGAACACCAACAGAAGTTGAGGGTCCTGTTCAAGGGCTCAGCAGGTGCAGCTTGGTGTAGCAGGGAATAAAACTTAAGACCATCTGATCAGACGTCCAGCAAGTTAAGCACTCTGCTACAGTACTACTAACACTTAAATATAAATGTATTTAGTATTGTCCTCTTCTGTAAAAACAAAATTATACCCACTTAGTATCTGAATTAGTATTTTGATGTTGTTGGTTTTTGATGATTAATAAAAAAGAAACTGCACTACTTAAAAAATGCCTACATAATTTACTATAAAATACCATGTTACTGCAGCTTGTTTTGATAAAGGGTGCCTATAATTCTGGATTGCACAAGTCCATAGTATGTTCATATTAATTTCCCTTCTCTCTTCTGCTCTAATACCTTCAGTGTTAAAGTCTCAGTAGCTTCGTGTTTATTTACCCGATCGCTTCTCTATCATTCTCCATATGGAAAGCTAAAGTTTTTACCCTCACTCACAGACACCATAGCAGGAGGCACTGGTGGGGGGAAATGTCAGCAATTACACCACATCGACCAGCCTAATTTATCCCCGCATCACATTCAGACTCATTTTGTTACCATTTAGTAAGCTGATCTACTCCATGTGCTTCTGAGAAAATCAATCAGATGAATTATTGCACAATCTGGGTGTAGTGTAAATGGTAATCTTTTGCACACTGATGGTTTTGTTTTGTAGACTAATCACAGTTGTGCTCAAAACGTTTTTTGGGGTTTTCTTGTTTTTTTTTATGGATTTTTAATGTGTGTTACAAGTGTTCCCAGCCATGTAAAATTACAGCCTTGCTTTGCCACCCTTATAGAATAGAATCAGAAATCAATTGCAAAAAAATATATTTTAGTCTTAAAAACCAGGGACATGCATGCTGAAGAGGTTAGGTAAAAATAAATGGTGTGTGTGTAAAACTTTACTTAAAGCTTTATTTATATGAAACACTTGAATCCTATCTTCACTGCACATACCCATTTAAATTTGCATGGGCTTTTTAATAGGTTAGTACACTTAGAACGTTATGTTAGACGTTACATGTTATGTTAAGTTATTGTGACATGAATTAATACATATTTTAAACTATTTCAATAAAAGCTTAAAACACACAGCTACATCTGCTTTTTGAGTTATTATCCGAAATTGTCATAAGTGGTGAGCTGTTCAAAATACTTTAAATTAATTTAATTACAGTCTACTAATCCTATTATTTGAATTTTAACTAAATCACTTTTTGATGACAGGCGTGGATATAATTTTTTTTTAAAAGTTTGAATATGATTCATTACATGACACCCTTTTTTGTAAATTTTTTGTCATTCAGACAAAAAATGACAATTCACTTAAACTGAATTGTAATTCCATTCAGTTATTTAAAAAAAGGATAATCACATTGACGAGTCAGATACTGATATAGGTTGAGGATGCCTGGGGTTCAGTTTACTATTACAACTAACATTTAGTACAGGTGCCTTTTTTATTGGCTCATATTTGAAAATATTGTGTAAATATATATAGTTTTGTCAGGGATCCTCCTGCCACGCCCGCTCCGCTGCTCTCTCTCAGCCACTCCTGGCACTATTCGCCAACACCTGTTCCACATTACCATTCCCCTTCATAAGTTCCCGTTCTGACCTCACTCGCTGTCGGATCTACTTGGTTACTACAGTGATCTACCGGACTCCTGACTGCCAGCATTTCCAGCAGTTTATACATGGCAAATTTACTTGATTCTTACCTGGACATGATCAACCATAACGACTATTATTTTAAATAAATGTAAAGCATTTTACTGCAACTTGATAAAATCTGAAGTTTAAAAAAAATATAAAACTACTAATGCACTGTAAAAGAGTGTTCACATTTTTCTAACCAGAAAATTGTAATTTTTTTTTTGGATTTCTCTGAAATATTTTTTCTTACTGAATCTTTTTCTTACTGTTGTTATTGCAATTTGTTATCACATAAATTTTATTTTTTTTTAATATACCATTTTTTTTATATCACATTAAAATAGACATTTTACGTTGGTTAATTTTTTTTTAATCATAAAAACTGATTTCATTTGGTGTGTAAAGACTTATAGCCACTATATTTTATAGAATAGCATTGTTAAATATCACTGTTCGATTCACTCGACGATTTTTTTTACACTGAACATGACATTTTCAACTATTTCATTAGGTTAATAATTTCTTTAATAATTTCTTATTTATGTGGCAAAAGCTACACATTTTTCTATACCCAAATCAGTTAATCTATATTATTATTATTATTATTATTTTTTTTACAATAGTTCAAGCACAATTTTAAAAACAAGGCTAATTTTGTTTAAACACAACACACAATTTACACATCCACACACAAATAGCAACAAAACTCAGTTATTTTTCAAAATGAAACATTTTATTTAAATCTTTAACATAATATGTTTACACCATATGAAAAAATATTTATTTCTCTCCACATAGTAAAACTATTTAGTTCATCCATCAATTTTCAAAAGATTACATAAAAATCAGAACATTATAAATACAATATAGTTAATGAAAAATACACATTTATGGGGACAAAAAAAAAAAGGATGATTAAAATAAATAAATAAATAAATAAACCTACACCTTAAGTCTTCGCCTAACTAGATCTGGCCACTTCATCAACATAACAGGTGATATTCTCTTTCACAAAACAGTGACGGAAGGATTTCCTTGAGGGTGAGTCCATCCTTGCACAGACCCTGTATCAATTAGGTCACAGGCCTCATCCATGGCTGGAATGAGGGGTATCCTAACAAAGGGCTGGAGATCATAAACCTTCCAACGGCCTGCCGAAACTCTTCGATGGGGACAAGGAAGGGAGAGTATGGTGGGAGATATTGGAGTGAAAATTGTGAAAGAACATGAAACCAGTTTTAGACTAGAGCAGATCGGTGGAAGATACATTGTCCCAAATGACAACGTATCTCATCTGCTCTGTATCCATTTGTTCATCTGCTGTGACAATGTTGTGTAGTCTGTTTAAAAATGTAATAAAAGTGGGCAGTGTTGTAAGGACCGAACTAGACATAGTGGTGGAGGACCCCTTTCAGTATTATTGACCAGGTCCTCCACCAGGTCTACCTCTTCCTTTCACCCCCTCACCAGTTACCTTTTTATAGTGCTTGCACCTGATTGTTGAGTTTACAGTTGAGTACCTATGTGTCTACACATCTGATGGCTGTGTTCGATCAACTAGTTTATAGGGGTTGATATTTTAGAAAGTAGGTCTTTGAAATGGCAAAGAAGTGACTTTAAGTTTGATTTCTGTGTCTAATGTAGATAAAAGTGTGTTTAGTGTTTTGCAAAACATTTTGTAATGTTTTGCAAAAAGTGTGAGGTTGAAAATGTGCTTATTGTTGTGCATATCTGGGCTGAGGTTTTGATCCTTCAGTGTATGGTTTCACTAACTGTGTGTTCTTTTTAATTTTAGTGTGTAAACAATCGTAAAAAACAAACAAACAAAAAAACCCTGTAATTTCTTGTTTATAGGGCTGTTTTATAAAAGCAATATCACACTGGTAATTGTGCTGCTGTAATGAATATCACAGTCACAGTTCATAACTTTCACTGTAAAATCCTTGCCAAACCATACAAGAATTTACTAAATAAACTAGACACATGTACACATAGTCTACAAGGTTGATTCCAATACATAAGTAAGGTGTGTGTGTTTTGTCTTAGTACAGCCTGGTTTTCTTACTCTCTCAGTTTCAGCACACATCCATTTATAATGGATTTCGTCTTAGTTGCTGCTTTAGTACTAGAACTATGAGGCTAAAATGAAAATCTGTCAATTAAGGTTTTGAAGTCACATCTTAACGTTACCAGATGACAGTAATGAGAGTGTTAGAGAGAGAGGGTTGGGGAAAGACAAGTAGAGCTGCCTGTAAGGGAGACTTCAGCCACTGCTCTTTAACCCGATTTCATCTAAAACCTAGTAGAAATGAAAAGGTCAAAATTGCTATTTTTGATAGTGTAGAGGTTTTCTGTAACACTAAAAAGATGAACATGAAGCATAAATACAGAGAGTGCATTGAGGGGGAATTTGTAGAGTGACTGAACCACATTTGAATCAAAACCCTCAATGAAATGAATGTATTAAATTCCTGTGATTCCTATATTATTTGCCCAATACAAAAGCAATCAAGCCACAAAAGAATCATTTGAGTCAGTACTTATAGACTGTATTGTATTGAACACCATAAAACCCATGCAGTAAATCAATGTCTTCATATTCGCATCAAATGCTACTTAACATGTTATAATGCATTCGAATACATAGAGCACATTTGGTTTGTCAAATGTCAAAAGTTAAAACTTTTCTGATGTGCATTAATTTATATTTCACATTTATGAGATTTTTCAAATGCCCTTATCCGAATAATTTTCAAAGTGTTCCATCAATAAATACATATTGATGCTGTTTCATTAGGACACCAGACAAAGCATACCAGCAGTCTAAGACTGTTGGGAGAAGAACTAGTTAGAATGCAAGGTTCACACACACACACACACACACACACACACACACACACACACACACACACACACACACACATACATACAGCATGTTCTCTATATACACCGACCAGGCAAAATATTATAACCGGTGACTAAATAACATTGATTATTTTGTCATCATAGTACCTGTAAGTGGGTGGGATATATTAGGCAGCAAGTGGACATTCAATTCTCAGTGTTGATGTGTTGGAGCAGGACAAATAGGCAGACGTATGTTTTTGAACTAGTTTGACGAGGGCCAAATTGTGATGCTAGATGCCTGGGTCAGCAGTGGTCAAAATTCATCAAACATGGTCCAAAGAAGAAACTGTGGTGAACCAGTGACAGGGTCATGGGTGGCCAAGGCTCATTGGTGCACCTTTCCTTTTGCTGCCAAAACAGTCCTGAACCATTGAGCATTAACAGCATTAACTTTATTACAATTCGAGCTACAGTAGATCCTCTGTTGGATATACCTACCTAAAATAGTACCAAAATCGCACACTACATGCACAAAAAACATATATATTTACCCCGTAATTGTGGCCAACAGCAGCAAAACTCTTGCCACTGTACGGTAATACAGCAAAGTTTTGCTAAACAACATGATATATATATATATATATATATATATATTTTTCAAGTTCTCCCACTTAGAAATCATGGAGGGGTCATCGTAGGTGCATGTCCACTGTGAGAAACATAATCTAAAAAAAAAATCCAAAAATCACTATATATGATTTTTCAACTATTTATTTGTATAATACAGCTGCAAATAAGTATTTGCACACCTGTCTATCAGCTAGAGTCCATCTAGCTAGAGTCCACCTCCACTAAATTTATTATCCTAAATTAGATGCACCTGTTTGAGGTTGTTAGCTGTATAAAGACACCTGTCCACCCCATTCAATTAGTAAGAATCCAACTACTAACATGGCTAAGACTAAAGAGCTGTCCAATGACACTAGAGACAAAATTGTACACCTCCACAAGGCTGGAAAGGGCTACGGGGAAATTGCCAAGCAGCTTGGTAAAAAAAAGGTCCACTGTTGGAGCAATTATTAGAAAATGGAAGAAGCTAAACATGACTGTCAATCGCCTTTGGACTGGGGCTCCATGCAAGATCTCACCTCGTGGGGTCTCAATGATCCTAAGAAAGGTGAGCAATCAGCCCAGAACTACACGGGAGGAGCTGGTCAATGACCTGAAAAGAGCTGGGACCACCATTTCCAAGGTTACTGTTGGTAATACACTAAGACGTCATGGTTTGAGATCATGCATGGCACGGAAGGTTCCCCTGCTTAAACCAGCACATGTCCAGGCACGTCTTAAGTTTGCCAATGACCATTTGGATGACCCAGAGGAGTCATGGGAGAAAGTCATGTGGTCAGATGAGACCAAAATAGAACTTTTGGGTCATAATTCCACTAAACGTGTTTGGAGGAAGAAGAACGCTGAGTACCATCCCAAGAACACCATCCCTACTGTGAAGCATGGGGGTGGTAGCATCATGCTTTGGGGGTGTTTTTCTGCAAATGGGACAGGGCGACTGCACTGTATTAAGGAGAGGATGGGCAGGGATATGTATTGCGAGATTTTGGGGAACAACCTCCCTACCTTAGTTAGAGCATTGAAGATGGGTCGAGGCTGGGTCTTCCAACATGACAATGACCCGAAGCACACAGCCAGGATAACCAAGGAGTGGCTCTGTAAGAAGCATATCAAGGTTCTGGATATCAAGGTTTTTTTTTTGATTTTATATATATATATATATATATACACAGTGGGGCAAAAAAGTATTTAGTCTGCCACCAATTGTGCATGTTCTCCCACTTAAAAAGATGAGAGGGGCCTATTATAGGTAAACTTCAACTATAGGAGACAAAATGGGAAAAAAAAATCCAGAAAATCACATTGTCTGATTTTTAAAGAATTTATTTGCAAATTATGGTGAGGACTCAGGCTTAAGGGAGAGTCTGGCTTGCTCTGCGAGGTAGGTGCTCTCTGGTGCAGTGGTGGGGAGAGTCTGAGACTCTGAGACCGTAGAGACCATAGTTTTGGTTAATGTCGGTGCTGCTGCTGGCGTCGCTGTTGCCTAGAGAGAGAGAGAGACAGACAGAGAGAGACAAAGACAGAAAGAGAGAGAGAGTGTGTGTGTGTGAGAGAGAGAGAGAGAGAGAGAGAGAGAGAGAGAGAGAATCCTACTCGGGAGCTAAACGTTCTCCACCTCACTGTCTTCCAAGACTCTTTTTTATATCCTCTTCTATACTCAGGAAGGGGAAAGAGCTGCTGCAGCAGCATCCAGTCATGCCTGATGCATGTTGCCCCGCCCCCCTGCCATGTGCACTGAGTTAGAGGTGTCGAGTGCTGAGGTGGCAATGCGTGGATTGTTGGTCCGTCATCACAGTACCCCCAAGCCCAGAGTCCCCCACCCCCCTTGTGTTGGCTCTGACTTCAGCTCAGTCCTGGGGACTGGTTTGTCACGATAGATCTGAATGACGTTTACTTCCAGGTACACATCTTTCTTACCAAAGCTTACCAATATCGGGTCCTTTCTTTTGGCCTCGCACTCTCACCCCACACCTTAATGAAGGGCTTTTTCCCAGTATCCTTTTGTCAGGTTTAATGTGAAGATAAACCTGGCCCTTTCCAGGCACTCTACCAGGTCAGGTAGTTGGTGTGAAAGAGGCAGATGTAGAGGACAAGGTGGTATGGAGACGGATGATCCGCTGTAGCGACCCCTAATGGGAAAAGCCGAAAGCAGAAGAAGAATTATTGTAGTTTGTGTTGTTATTTATAGATCAGATATATTCATAGCATTATGGTTTGCTATGCATGTAGCTTAAACTACTCATGAATAATTATGCCATTGTGAGTTATACCACAAAAATCATGTGCATAATAATTTGTTAAAGAACAACAAATCATAGGTCAAATTTTATAGGTACTTTCACACATTAATTTCTTGAGATTTGAAATATAATATAATAATATATAATATAATAATTCTTGAGGTATGATTTCCACTGTGTTCCACTATCAGGGCTGTGCTGTTGTAGAAAAAGAATTCACACATTCTGACCAATCAGATTGGATAATTTCAGATTAGTGTAAGTGTATTTTAAATGCATTATGACTACAAGATTTATAGGACATTCTTCCCTAGATTTTGTTATCATTTATCACATGATACATTTATTTTTTTATCCAGACACAGCAGACTGCTTAATTCATCTTCCTGAATGAATATAGGTGAGCATAATTTAGCTTTGTGAGATTGTGTCCTCATTTCATTTTGTTGGCAAATGACGAAAGTAAATATAATGTAACATTAATGTACCACATGTAATCAGAGTTTTTCTGAAACCGGGATTTATCAGAGGTCATTCCTGAGATGGCCTCTAAATGGTCTAATTCATTATTTATTCCTGGGTTCAGCCCTGCCTGCTAACCAGTTTAGAAACTGTCTCTAAAGTAGATCCAGGAGAGTGTGTGCCATGCCAAGCCCTCTGGACATTCCTAGTGCTGGATTGCTTCTGTCTGGGATCAGGTGCATGCTGTGAATGAGATTGAATGAATGATCAATGAGTGAATCAGACTGCCAAGCCTGCATCTGATGCAGCTTTGTTCATTCAGATCTGGTAAACAGTTGTAACAGTGCTTTTTTACAAGCACTGTTTAAAAGCAATTTACATTGTTGTTTTTGGTGCTGATAAATATTTTGGGTCATTTTGGCTCAGTTTGAAAGATACAGAGCATTTCTGTTCATGCAATTTCACATAACCACATAACCATATTCCTACATCACAACATGTGTGCAGACATCAAATCGTAAATAAGATTTGGGGTCTGGTTTTGATTAGCTGTCACTTTTTAAATGGACATTAACAGAGATTAGAGTATGAGTGTATTGAATAGGGCTGCAACTAACGATTATTTTGATAATTGATTAATCTGATGATTATTTTTATAAATAAATCGATTAAACAGACTTTTTATTTTTATTAAAAAAAATAATATTTTGCTTGTTAAAACTACATGAAGCCCTAATTCAGGGTATTTATTTGTAAAACGTGTACTTAAAAAGTTAAGTTGAACTATCTTTAATTTACTCATTTTATAAAGTTCACTCATTCTTTCTCAAAAAAAAAACAAAAAAACAAAAACAGGCATATGCAAGGCACCTGAACTCACAGCTGTAAACAAGAAAAACATTATCATACAATTAATAAAAAAAAAAAAAAAAATTCCTTTCACATTGGGCCCAAACATAATTGCAATTGCAATGCCCCTGTGCACAGGGAAAACTCGAGCAGCCTTCACAGAGCTCTAAACCCAAATAAACACCACTGAAATGAGCTGGAACACCAACTGCACACCAGGACTCCTTACTCAGCATCAGTGCCTGTGGGTGTATATCATGTGTCCACATACTTTTGGCAATGAAAGTGGAAATATATATGTATTGCTGTGTAATGAAGCCTGTTAGAAGTGTCATTAATTGGTACCTGAAATAAAAGACATTATCTAAAAGCAGTTTTTTTTTCATCATATGTAAATGTTGAGGCTGATGACCGGATTTTGGTAGGTAAGGAACCCATCACTCATTCCTTTAACTTTTGTGGTGTTTAATGATGGGTTACCTCCAGACCTACTAAGCTCCCACTGTTGGGCCCTTGAGCAAGGTCCTTTACCCTCTCTGCATCATGGCTGACTTCCCGCTCTCACCCCAGGTTCCTAAAAAGCCCTGAGCACTACTCTAATGTAGAGTCCAGCATGTTTAACAAATAAAGGCTGGTTGGATTGCTTGCTTGCCTACCGACCTACTGAATGACCTACCTACCTACCTACCTACCTACCTACCTACCTACCTACCTACCTATCTACCTACCTACCTACCTACCTACCCACCCACCCACCTACCTACCTACCTACCTACCTACCTACCTACCTACCTACCCACCCACCTACCTACCTACACACCTACCTACCTACCTACCTACCTACCTACCTACCCACCCACCTACCTACCTACCTACCTACCTACCTACCTACCTACCTACCTACCTACCTACCTACCCACCTACCTACCCACCTACCTACCTACCGACCCCCACACACTGTACCAACCAAAAAGAAGTCTGGAAGTAAATCTGCTTTGTTGCCTCTTGTCCTAACAGTAGACAGAGCAGCTATGGCTCAGCTGCTGATGAGAAAATTCTAATTAGCAACTGCAAAACAGTGCTGTATGCTAAAGTACCAATCCAATCCACCCAAATATCCCATTTCTTTTTCTATCAGGTTACTTTCCCATTGTTTCTTCTTTTTCTTCCAGTCTGTACTTGATGAAGGTTCTAAAATGTGCTTGCTTTCATCATTTGCTAATTTAAACTGCTTGCACACGTTAAATTTGTCTAAATGATCCAATTTATCCAGATTAGCGAGACAGATTGCAGTGCTGTTCAAATGACTGTTAAATGCAAACCATGATAAATGCAAGTTAAAGAGGACTGGCTAATGCAGATTCCTAATTTACCAGCATTTTATTTTGTATATACATTCTGCAGCAGCAGAGCTGAACGGTCACATGTTTGTATGGATCTTGCTGGGAAGTGTCTCTATGTCAATCTTCCGGAGATACATGGGAGTGTGAGTCACTACAGGACCATGATTGACTTGCAAGTCTAGTTCATTAGGTTAACAAATTAAACAGATAATTGCATACAGTGAAGCTCATCAACTCTTACCATGAGTAAATGTGTCTTTTTTCCCATTTTCCCATTTCCCATATTTTTCCATGAGTATCTCTGACACTTTTAAAATCGAAACATGAAACTGTGATTTCTTAATGTGCATCACTTCTGCATACCCCTTTGGGACAAAAAAAAGCAACATTGCTTCAATTTCACTGAAGGTATTTTGGGAAAACTGTATGCCTTGCCATGGTAATAAATAAATAAATACTTTGTAAAAAAAAAAACATGATATTTCCCCTTTCATGTTTAAAATCCAAAATGTGTGCATTTGTAAACTCTAAACTTTACACTAACTGTTAGTATAGCTGCTAGAGTTTGTGCATGTTACAATTGTTTGCAGGAAGATGTAACGGTATGAGTGTAAGCTGTGGTAAAACTAATACAAAAATAATACATGGTATGGCATTAAATACACAGTAGTTTCGTTATATATTTCAAAGATAGCCAGTAAACTGTCATCCTATGAACAGCTGTGCACAACTTATTAGTAAAAAAATAACTCACATAGTCGAATATGTTTCCTTCAATGTCTATTAATTTTTATGATTTTGCTGTTTTGAGGAAAAAGTTAGAAACAGCTAAATTCACCTATATTGACGTCTTGAATACACAGTGAAACCATGATAATTGCTGAACCGCTTGATGTGAAGTTCACATAAATAAGCTAGTTATGAATGTGATATTTTCTTTCTTTTTTTCTTTTACTTTAAGATGTACTTTTTTTTTTTTTTTTTTTTTTTTTCCCTGACCCAGAAAATTTTTTTTTTTTTTTTTTTTACCTGAACCAGAAAATTATCTGTAAAATGCTATTGAAAAAATCCGGAACTCAAATAATCACAGACTGATTGTAAGTTTGTGACCATTCATGTAATTAGCTTGTACTGTAGCTGCAGATACTGTATGCTGACATTTTTTGCTGTCTGAATTTATCATATAAATATCAAGGATTGCATTAAAAAATAATCACTTTCCATCAAACTATTGCACCAGCATTACTGCACTTAACTTACTGTTTATGTAGCACCCCCTTATTTGAATGCCCGGGGTAACATGGACCAGTATCCTAGATTCAGAGGGAGCAGTAGTGAGAGACTAAATTACCAGACAGACAAAGGTGTTGTTGAATTATAATGAAGATTTTACTTTGTGATGAAAGAAAAAGGAATAATAATTATAAATCAATTAATGATTTTCTTCTTGCAGAAGCACAAAATAAAGAAAGAAAAAAATCTATGAACTCAAATCACTTATTCTCTAAAGAATGCAAATACAATTAACCAAACTAATTTCTATATTTATTAATTTTTTTGTATTTATGTTAAAATGTATCCTCTCTTTTTAATCTATTTTAAGTCAATTTAATTTAGAATACTTTATCCTTTTTTGTGGTTATTTACTAATTTGGGCTTGAGCTGGATTTTGAACCTATTTCATTTCTATGTTTTAACTTCAACTAATTTTAGGATTTGGTTTCTTATTTGAAATTCTTCCTAGATTAATCACACTTTTATGTACCCACTAACTCTAAACTTGGATAAAACATTCAAATGGGCATAACAATTCTCGTAACCAGTAAGGTGTAGGACTCAATTTACCAAAGTATACCTTAAAAGATGGAAGACAAGGGTAAACCTTCAATAATAACAATGACCCTTAACCTCAAACTATACTGAGCAATAAAGAGGAATAAACAACAGAGGTGGGAGACTCAAATCATATGACTTGACTCGAGTCAGACTCGAGTCACAATTTTCTGGACTTGAGACTTACTTGACTGGATCTCTGAAAAGACTCGACTTGACTTTAGACTTGCTCCTTGTGCCTTTAGACTTGACTCGGACTTGTGCCTATTTACTTGAAATGACTTGTGAAAAATATATATTTTTTTAATTATTGTGATTTTTTTTTATATATTTAAGAATGGACTATATATTTTCTAATAAGTCGGCGAACCCAATCCACTCTTGCGCATGCGTAAAGCGCTAGACGCTATCCGGAAGCCGCTTGCCGCCTGCCAAAACAGCAGATCCCTCCGCGGACAGGACAACACGTACACCGCAACAACACCGCACCACCCCCGAGGATAATAAAGTGCGGGTTTAGAGATTACGCGTACATGGCCAGTTTGATTTTTTGCAAATGCAATTCACTGTAATTTGCCTTCACATTGGCATTATTTTAAACTGTCCAAACATCACAGTTTAACATTGAAGTGGTCCAGGGTTAAAGTTGTTATGGCCAAATACATAAATCTGGTTTGATGTATGGTAAATATCTCCATAAATACTGGGGCATGACCTAATAGTTTTATTTTATTTTTTTACATTATTAAAGATAGTTTTTTTTCTGATATTGATATTTCTACTTTGAGTATGCAACCCATTGTTTAGTGTCTGATAAAATGACAGTGTATACTTTACAATTATAGGTATTATTATTACTATATGTTGAGATGGGGACATGTGACTGTTCACTCCATGTTTACACAAATACATCAGGGTATTCATAGATAGAAATGATCCAGTTTAACAACTGTAGTTCTGACTCCTCCTGAGAAGGGAACATCAGCACATTCTACTGTCTAAAAAACTTACAATTAATTCTTGTTTACTTGTTCATTTAATTTATTTTTATTTTAGAGCATTTAAAGTGCTTCTTAACGATATTTTATTACACACAAGTTAATCTATTTATTTTTGTAACCAATCATCAGGCCTCTGTGTCTAAATAAGTAATAAAAGTCCCTGAGTTAAAAAATGTGTCAAACGAATCTGTGTACGACTTGGTATGACTTGATGACTAAGTTGCGACTTGACTTGACTTGAC
>MU551666.1:7418987-7493002 GCA_024362625.1 Silurus asotus
TATATATATATATATATATATATATATATATATATATATAAACCATATTTAGTTCAAACTGAACCAATATTTCACCAGACTTTCTTTCTAGTTGTAATTCTCAAATGTGTGGTTTTGTTTTGTTTTTTTCCGGAATCTCCAACTATCCTTTGGTATCACTCTTTTTTTTTTTTCTCTGCATCATTCCTCGGCTACGAGTTCTCTTTTCCTCAAATGGTCAATATCTCACACTCTCTTAAAGGAGACAAAACACATAATAACAACCAAATACATTTCTTACATTCATAACATGAAATAAAAATACACTTTTATTCAATTATAAATGCCTTTTCTTTTCAAATTCAATCAGCAATTTACTGATTTCTTTCTTTCTTTCTTTCTTTATTTATTTACAATCACTCTGGGTTACATTTACATAAAAACAAAGATGCCTGCAGCTCTGCTGCTGTACGCTCCCATTTTAACCCCCTGAACCCCTGCTTTCAGCAGCTGTCAGAATGAAAGTTGAGAGCTTTTAAAAAACAGCGTAAATCCTCTAGGATCTGAGCTTGTATATATATATATATGCATCATTTAGACTTGTTAATTTCTAGGTTTTTATTTGTGATTACTTGGCTGCATAATTAATCTAATACATTTGAAAAAAAAGGCCAAATGTAAGAGAAAATAGGTTTTCTGTGATATACAAAACCATTTCTATGCTAACATTTTTCGAAGAAAGGCAAAAGGGATTATTCAACAAATAACGTCTGTAAATCATAAATACATATGGAATACTTGTTTTGCCCTGCAAAGGCTGATGTCTGTGCCCTAATTAGGATGTCACTCATCTTCCATGCCCTGATGATGATATTGTTCAGCCTTGCAGTTGTTTCTCATGGTCTTTGACTTCTTTTTTTTTTCAGTTTTCATTGTTTTATTTGCATGTTTTATTGTTACTTTGTGTTTTGTTTTTGTTTGTACTAGCTTTTCTATGCCTGTATTAAAAATTGAAAGGACCTTTATACGTGCACCTGCTCCAGCTTGCATGACACCGTGATTTACATCTGCTGTCATTTAATTGGCTTCTAAGTTAAATTTATTTTTTTTATTGTGGCTATAAGCCAACTAAATAATAAAGTTGAGTATTTAATTTATTAAAAAGTAAAACGGTTGCAATGAATCATGTCTTTAATTACTGTAAAGAGAATATATGTAGTTTGTTTTCTTTCCACCAATCCTTTTTATATATCCAGAGAATATATTTTTGCAGCAAAGCCCCATTGCCTGGAAAGGAGGTTCGATTAGAATACAGAAGTTGGCATCTTAACATATACCTCTCACCCAACAGATATTTTGTCTCAATTAAGGTCTGGTATAGATGTTGCACAGTATGGCATATCCAAGAGAAGTTCATCAATCTTAGCAGCAGCCATCCACTGAAACAGAGTAAGGAAATTTTTTGCATTTAATTAATGCAGCAGTTCTGTTACTGCTGCTCAGCATCTTTCCATTGCCAGTATGGAGAACTAATATTCATCTGTGCTGTACAACCGCAGAACAAGAAGGAGAGATTAAGTGAAGAGCAGAGGGATGAGAACAGCAGGGATCTGCAAACTTTGTGATGAATGTTTAAGTTTGGCACCTATGATGGATGAGGACCGAATGGTGTTTGTCACAGTCGCAACACTCTTTTTTGGGGCTTCATATCCATTCTACAATGCTAACACAGCACACGTATCCTAGCATGCTTAACAGTTCTATGCCATCACAGATGCTGTTTTCACTCATTTGCAGTTGAGTAATGTGTAAAAGTAATACTAAAGTTAATTGCTTTTATTTTTAGTCTGCTTGACAATATGGAGCAAGCTGTGCAAATACTAGAAGTCTACAAGAACAAGAAATAAGCATCAACTAAAATACAAATTCCAACATCCACATCAGGGAACAAATATAATTTATTGAAATGTAAATATTAAAGGAAAGTGGAAATCGAGGCTTTATAGAAGCCAGTAACTAATGCTAATTTAATCTAATGAAATAACTGCATTTTATATTTTATGATTAATCTGTTTAAAGATTAACATACTGTTGTTTGGTAACTAACATTTAGTGTATAATTAACATTACTCGTTTTTTGTTTCTTTTACTTAATTAATGCAAATTCCAGAAATTCTGCATGAGCCAGCTAATAAAGATTATTATTATTATTACAGAGTATTATTGCGTATCGCAAAAGTTAATTAGAGGATAAGGGCCATACTATTTTCAAACTTCATGAAACCCCCCAAAAATTGGAAAAAGAAAACTATTTCAAATAAGGTTTATTCCGTTTTGTTTTTGAGTTTCTGCAAAACAAGCTTACCTCGAATATCATATTAAATTTAGGAACTCTACAGATTATTTATATTTCCATCCACTTTAAATAAAGTGAAATTGAGAAAACTTCATGTTGAGATAAGTGGGCTAGCCATGCATTCATTTTAAGACAAAAGAATAAAATAAATATCTGCTTAATAAAGTGTGAGGGAGGGTGTAAAAGTAAGTGTAAAAGTACATTTATAGCATGCCAGTGAGGGGAGTATAAAAAGCGGGAGGATTCAAAATAAAGGGAAAAGGATGACAGAAGGATAAGAAAATATGTTAGAGAGAAAGAGAGAGAGAAAGAGAGAGAGAGAGCGAGAGAGAGGGGTGTTAACCTTGAGAGAGCTCATCCATTATAGTGAGGTTGCTACACTCTCTGTCACACTGTCAGAGATACGCCACCTCTACAGCACAGAAAAGGTCACCTACAACTCTGCTCAACTCCAGACAGCCACCACACACAGGCTGTGCAGCCACGTCAGACATAATTACTCATTCATGTTACACAGACACTACACAAGCCGGCCTTTTGCAAAGACCAGAAAAACATGTGCATGATGAACTCCTTGGTGAAGCAGTGAAAATAATTTGAAGTTTAAAAGGTAAATATTTGTATATACTGTATGTATGTGCTTTATTTTTTACCATGCAGAAATCTTATTTGCAGTTTAAAAAAAACTATTTTCTGAAGTCAGCAGCAATTCTTTAAGAAAGAACAAAGTTTTAAAACTGTTAAAATCTCATTTGCATGCTTATTTTACCTTCCCATTATTATCAGACACCCATTACTTAGAAAGCGGACAATCATCCCTTTAAAATATATAATACGGTAAGTAGTGCAGGATATTTCTCAGTAGTTAAAAAAAAAAAGGTTTCTAATGAAATTAAATTACAGCAGGATCCTAGGAAGATTGCAATCAAGTGACGAGAGCAAAGCTGACCTCCTCCTAAGCTGACTGATGCTGCTGGCCTTTTCTGCAGCTCTGAGGATGAGCTAAAGCCTCCCTGGGACTCACTAATCCTCTGCTGTCAGTCTGAACCCTTTGACTCACATACATCTCGTAATATCACAAGTATTATTTGATGCTACAAATTAGTGATACTCACAACACGATGTAACTGTGATTTTATTGACTCTGTCTGATCAAAGGTCAACTTGAAACTAGGCATAGCTTTTACATTTGAGGTGGAAAAAAAGGAGCATTTCAATTCAGTGTAACAATGAATATTTCAAGCCATTATATGTTCTTTTCTAAACTGCAGATTAATTGGTTCATGATTTTTTTTTCTTTTATACCAACCACAAATATTTGAATATAAATATATATATTAAGATTTTCGCAAGACATACAAGACATTTTTTGTTAGAATTTTACATTAACAATGCATTTATTACATGGCAACATTGTAAAGAAGTACATTACAATGTTGCCATGTAATAAATTCATTGTTACTGTAAAATTTAACAAATTATCAATAATAAATGGTTAATTAATAAATGATTAATTGATAAAGCTATATGGATCAAACTTACAATAAAATGTCTCCTAAAAAAAAATTGGACAGACTCTGCTGAGATGGCACATCCTACAAAGTGACTGCATCTGATTTCCCCAGATGCATAAGTGATTGATTCACGGAATTATTTAATCTTTGCTAATGTTATATCAGCACCAAGTCTCTCTTGCTTGCATAGCTTTTTGCATTGTTGAAAGAACTATTTTGCGCTTGTTTGCTTTCTGTTATTTTTGTAACACACATGCAGATAAAACTGGGCTTTAATAAAAAAACACACAAAAACACATGCGCTCCGAAACGGTGGTCTTAATGAAGTACATATGGTCTTCACACCCTCCCACTCGGCAAGTGTACCACTGTGTGTCATTTCATTAAACCCCTGTGATCTGTCTGATTATCCACTGCAAGTGGCTTACTGCTTTTATTTTTCTATTTAACACCAGTTCATATACCATGTGTCAGAAAATATTCCCTCTGAGGTTTAGAGTGTATGTTGAACCACATTCTTAATATATACACTTCACTTGTGCTGGGGCATACTGAATTTTTTACCCCCAGCTGTGTTCTTTACCCCCAGCTGAGCTGGATGACTGGGAACATAACCTGAACTTCATATCTCGCTCTCTATCTCATTTACCAACATATCTGCTCATTCTTCTGTAACTGGAGTGATCGAAACTAGCCCACAAAGCTACATTACAGATCTTGCCCTCCTCTTGTCCCTCCCTCTGTTATTTTACCTCTCATCAGCTCTTCAATCTGCTCAAAGAGGAACAGGTGGTTGAAAGGCTGAGAGACGGCACTTCGGGGACGACAAGACGGCAAAAAGCTCATCTACAACTGGCATACACATACTCATTCCTGATTCTTAGCCCAACACTCTGAGGCCATAGAGATGGTGATTCTAATCGTGAGAGCTGTGGCTTGTTTTTATGCAGGTCTAGGTTCTGAAGATAGGAGTGTTTGATTCCATTACTGTCAATCTCGTAGCTCGAATTTCAAAAATCAATCAATCAATCAATCAATAATTACAAGTCAATTCTCTGTATTCTTTTAACAATTCACTAAAATCAATTCTAAATGTCTTTGGTACACACTTGCTTAAATGAAATCAAATCAAGTATCTACAGAGACAGTGCAGGAATGTAGACTAAAAGGTTGAACTTCAAAGTAGGCAGAAGAACAATTGAATGTATAAACGTAATAAAAAAAAAATAATAATAATATGAACAAAATAGGAAGGAGTAATTTTTTTGAAAGAAGCTGTTCTTCACCTGGGAACTAAAGAAGAGAAATCTATGTGCATTTCAGAGAAGAACAGGGATGGAGACTTCACCACCCGCTTCTATCTAAAATTTATCATAAGGTGTGTGTGCACTTACGTGTGTGTGTGTGTGTGTGTGTGTGTGTGTGTGTGTGTGTGTGTGTGTGTGTATATGTGTGAGTGCGTGTGTGTTTACTTTGCTGGATGGAGAGTGTACTGTGTTTTTTTGGATCGTTATTCAAGGTCTAACTTAATCATGTAACCCCAACAACACACAAACACACAGTCATAATAGTAAACAATGGGCATCATTACCACTGTCATCTTTTCAAATTATTATTAGCATAGAAATCATTTCTCGTGACAATAATTATATAAATCACAGTAAAAAGTGGCAGAGAATCTGAAGTGAAATTATTCTTCAAATAAATATCCACAGCTTCAATGTTTTGCTCCAAGTGACATTCTGAAAATGGGCTAAATATTAGCAATTAACTAGGATTTACTGAAAATTAGCCATTAAATAAAAAATTAACACCTACATTATTCCAACAAATAGGAATACTGTCAATGTGCTAGAAAGGTTTCCAAGAAAACATCTGGTTTATTCTAGAGTTGTCTGTTATTACCAGCATCCAACATACAACAACAATGCCAGCTTCAAAAAAGGGAAAGAAGTGCTGCAGTGGTGCAGCCCGTCTGGCATACTGTCTGGAGACATTCCCCTTCAGAAACTCAAGCTGCATCAGAAACGCTTTGGGAACGAGAATCCAATCAAGCCAGACTGACCAATCTCGACTAGTGTGGACGAGCACAGCTTGGACAAAGGACAGAGAGGCCTGGAGTGGCACTAAGGTCGAGGCTGTAGAACCTGACAAAGGTCAGCAGGGTGGTCTAGACTGCAACAGTTGAAAATGTTCTGGAGGGAAACCCCAGAGGACAAGGCCTTAGAGGAAGCCACACTTTGAGTGGAGTGTGCTCTGACCCCAAAAGGAGCAGGAAGACCAGAGGACTCATAAGAGAAAGAAATAGCATCCACAATCCATCTGCTGAGTGTCTGCTTGCAGTGAGACCTCTCTTTGGAGAGCCATAGCAGATGAACAGCTGCTCGCTCTGGACACGGTTGGTTAAGCTAAAAATACCCTAGTCTCTTAAGAGAGGAGATAATCAAGAGAAACACAGTCTTAACTGTGAGGAACTTCAATGGCACCTCGGTCAGAGGCTCAAAGGGAGGCTCTGACAGGGCCGCCGAAGACAATAGCCAAGTCCCATGCAGGCACTCTAGGTTGCACACAGAGAAAGCGTCATCCTCATTGAGGGATCTCTGATTGAAGAATGGTCTTTACCACCTTGGTGGGGAGACCGGTAGCTAGGAGCTGCAGCCCCTGAGGGCTCTGGGCAGAGCTGTATTATTGTACCCCCTGCCTGAGATAGAAGATACCTCCTGAGAGGAATCTCCCAGAGAGGGTGTTCGAGAAGGGTTAGAGCAGGAGAGCAGCTTTCCTTGGGCTCACAGGAGGATCTGCCATGCTAGTTTGTAAAGGAGGCGAGATCGCAGACCCATACAGACCAACACATGGTGGCCTCTGAGGTCTGAGATAAAATGCCTCAGAGCTTGAAGCACGGCCAGCATCTCGAGGCAATTTATGTGCCAAGTGAGACCTTGAGCGGAGTGGCCACTCATGACCGCTCCCCACCCCGTGATTGAGCCTCCAGCACAGGGCCCTGAGTCAAGAACCTGGGATCTCTTCACACATCTAAAGCCACGCAGCGAGCCCTTGATCGTACAGAGTGGATTGCCCCTCCGGTAAAACCCCCAGGTCTTGAGCCCAACTAAAGGGTTCTCATGTGCTGGAGGCCAAGTGGAACCACATTTGACACTGCAATCAGACTCAGCAGTCTCGGAAACAGTTCACAGTGAATGACAGAGGTGGCAAAAATACACACGTCTTTCACTTAAGTAGAAGTACATATACCAACTGTCTGTTTTCTTTATTTTAAAAAAGCACAGCATTTTGTTGTTATTTTGAGTTTATACAAATGAAAGTAAACCCTTTACAGATTCAAATGATTAATTGCTCTTATTTGTACGATCAAAAAGACTGAGTAATGTAAATTCATTTTTGCATATTAGGAAAAAATGCCCCAAAATGCGCCGGCATGTTTGTCGACCCCAGAGGGTTTAATTGCCAGATATGTGCATCATGGTGCTGATTTGAGACTTTGTGCATCAGTAAAACAAATGTTTACTTATTAAAAAAAAAATTTAATGGAGTTTATTTATTTATTTTATCTGAGTAAAGAAAGGACGTCCTAAATAAATGTGTGTTGTGATTAAGGTTTTTATTTCGCCTCTTTTATAATTTCATATTTATATTTTTAAGAAACATTGTCGAACAAAAATGTGCACTGCATTAATCATGTGTTAATAAAATCTAGTGCCGTTAAAATGAATTTTCATTTTGACAGCCTTAATTAATATATTAACACAAAACAAATTTTAAATGTTGTTACTTAATCTATGTATCCAGGCTGAACATCTATCATATAAAACACAAGCAGAGTGATCAGGAATGTCTCTGTTCTCAGTCTTGTTTACATCACTGACTCCCTCTGTCTCAACCACATTAACCCCAGACTTCTTGTTGCCTTCTGCCTGCTCATTGTTAACTTCATAAACTAGTCTACATCTGTGGTGTGTGTGAGCCAGGAAATGATACACCAGTGGTATGTGCTATGACAGGAACATGGTTGATGGGCAAAAACGGTGCAATAAGAAGAAAAAATATTGACATTTCACCAAATAGATTAAAACTAAAATAATTAGCTGATTGTGAAAGTTTAATAAGTGGAATTGGATCCAAGATGGCGGCGCGGCAGTAGCTCATGCTTTCACCATATTTAGCCCGACACCAGAGTCAGCTGTGTTCATGTGTACGACCACCAGACACTGTTACAGTACAGGCATCATGCAACCAACAATCTGCATGATGATCTTATTAACAAATTTCGCGACCTCGGGTTGCTGCGACCTCGGCCACAAAGACCAGGCCCCCAGCCCTCGGTGTTACCTGATGCCGGTGGCCGGGAGAGGAGACGTCGAAAGCGCTGTTCGAGGAAGCGGAAGCGCGGCAAGCGGGCGGGTGTCCGTGCTAGGCTAAATGCTAACCCTAGCCGGCCAGCTATCCCGTCCATTTTTCTTTCAAACGTCTGCTCCCTGGATAATAATCTGGACTACATCCGACTCCAGCAAACCACACGGCGAGAGTTTAGAGACTGTTGCGTCTTTGTTTTCACGGAGACTTGGCTCAGCGACAGAGTTCCAGCTAGACGGGGTAACCGTGTTTCGAGCCGACAGAAACACAGCTCTGTGCGGTAAGACTCGCGGTGGTGGCGTGTGTGTTTATATCAACACGGAATGATGTAAGAACTCTGTGCTTGTTTCACGCTACTGCTCTTTGCTAGTGGAGTTTGCGACTGTTAGATGCAGACCTTTTTAATTAACCACATGAATTCACCACAGTTTACATCGTCGGAGTGTACATTCCTCCCAGTGCTAATGCTAAGGAGGCACTGTGTGAACTCTACGCCGCTATTAGTGACCTGAAGAATGCTCACCCCGACGGATTGTTTATTATCGCTGGAGATTTCAACCATGCGAATCTCAAGACTGTGCTTCCAAAAACTCCATCAGCATGTGGACTTTGCAACGAGAGGAGCGAACACGCTGGATATTGTTTACACAAACATCTCCAAACAAACATCAGACGCTCTAAACCAGTTCTGAAACAGGTGAAAACCTGGCCTGAAGGAGCAACTTCTGCTCTTCAGGACTGTTTTGAGTGCACTGACTGGGACATGTTTAGAGAGGCTGCAACCAACGGCGATTCCATCAACTTGGAGGAGTACACGTCATCAGTGACCTGCTACATCAGCAAGTGCATTGATGATGTGACCATCTCCAAGACCATCACTACACACTCCAACCAGAAGCCGTGGATGACTGCAAATGTGCGTGCGCTGTTGAAACAAAGAGACTCTGCCTTCAGAACAGGGGACAAGGCAGCCTTAAATACAGCAAGGGCCAAACTGTCTCGTGCTATCAGAGAGGCAAAGCGCCCGCACGCGAAGAAAAGCCACGACCACTTCCAGGACAGTGGAGACACCCGGCGCATGTGGCAGGGCATCCAGGCGATCACGAATTAAAAGACCACATCACCTCCTTGTGACCGTGACGCCTCCCTCCCAGATGCGCTGAACGACTTCTACGCCCGGTTTGAGGTACAGAACAATGTGGTGGCGAGGAAGACCATCCCTCCTCCCACTGACCAGGTGCTCTGTCTAACCACAGCTGAAGTGAGGAAAACTGACAACATTCCTGGCAGAGTGCTCAGGGAATGTGCAGAACAACTAGCAGATGTCTTCACTGACATCTTCAACATCTCCCTGAGCAGTAACGTTGTTCCCACGTGCCTCAAGACAACGACCATCGTTCCTGTGCCAAAGAAATTGACTGTCTCCTCCCTCAATGACTATCGTCCCGTCGCGCTCACTCCCATCGTGATGAAGTGCTTCGAGGGGGTCGTCATGAGGCACATTAAGACACAGCTTCCACCCTCCCTGGACCCCATGTAGTTTGCGTATCGTCCAAACCGTTCCATGGACGATGCCATCTCCACAACCCTCCAATGCTGAGCTCATAAAACTAGGAGCTACTAACCTTATAGACTGTATAAGACTGCAGAAAGAACATCACTTATAATCTTATACTCCAGTAATCATGTTAGTTCTCACTGTCCAGTGTTCTGTAGTGTTTAAAGATTTATGATCAAACTCTTGATGTCACCCAAAATGAGGATGGGTTCCCCTTTTGAGTCTGGTTCCTCTCAAGGTTTCTTCCTCATAACATCTAAGGGAGTTTTTCCTTGCTCATCAGGGACAAATTCACACCATTCACCTTCACTGTTGAATTGTGTAAAGCTGCTTTGAGACAATGTCTGTTGTGAAAAGCGCTATACAAATAAACTTGACTTGACTTGACTTGACCTGGCCCTCACCCACCTGGATAACAAGGACTCGTATGTACGAATGCTGTTCATTGATTTCGGCTCAGCATTCAACACAATCATTCTTCAGCACCTGATCGAGTTGAACCTTCTGGGCCTGAACACCTCTCTCTGCAACTGGATCCTGGATTTTCTGACTGGGAGACCTCAGGCAGTCCGGATCGAGAACAGCATCTTCAGCACCACCACACTGAGCACTGGAGGCCCTCAGGGCTGTGTGCTCAGTCCACTGCTGTTCACTCTGCTGACTCACGACTGTGCACCAACGCACAGCTCGAATCATATCATCAAGTTTGCTGATTACACGACCGTGGTGGGTCTAATCAGCAAGAACGATGAGTCAGCATATAAAGAAGAGGTGCAACGGTTAACTGCCTGGTGTGGAGCAAACAACCTGTCTCTAAACGTGGACAAAACGAAAGAAATGGTTGTGGACTTCAGGCGAGCACAGAGCAACCAATCTCCACTGATGGATCCTCTGTGGAGATCTTCAAGAGCACCAAATTCCTTGATGTTCATCTGATGGACAACCTCACCTGGTCACTTAACACCAGCTCTATCACCAAGAAAGCCCAGCAGCTTTTCTAATTCCTGAGAAGACTAAGGAAATCCCATCTCCCTCCCCCTATCCTGTCCATGTTCTACAGAGGGGCGATTGAGAGCATCCTGAGCAGCTGCATCACTGCCTGGTTTGGGAATTGCACCGTCTCGGATCGCAAGACCCTACAGAGGATAGTGAGGACAGCTGAGAAGATCATCGGAGTCTCTCTCCCCTCTATCATGGACATTTACACCACACGCTGCATCCGCAAAGCACACAGCATTGTGGACGATCACACACACCCCTCACACACATACTTCACCCTCCTACCATCAGGAAAACGGTTCCGAAGCATTCGGGCCATCACAACAAGACTGTGTAAAAGTTTCTTTCCACAAGGCATTAGGCTTCTCAACACAAAGAACTGAACAGAACTTGCACACACTCACTTACACACACACACACACACACACTCACTCTGTGTGTTACTGTTACTGAACTGTACAACCTAGACTAAACACAATCATCACTCATCTCGATCCACTCCACCACCATTTATCTATTTATTATTATTTATACTCGCACCTTATATTCAGTATAATGTTAACATGCTGTTTTTTGCACCTTTTGTATTCAGTAGAATGTTTACATGCTGTCTTTGCACCTCCTTGCTGCTGTTTTTTTGCACTTCATTGCTCTGTTCTGTTTGTACTTTCTCCTGGGTATAGTTTTTACATTTCTCCTCACACAGTACTGTATATTTAAGTATACAGTAGGTTTACTAGTCGGCGCTATACTTGGTTTTTGTCTTTTCTTGTGTTGTCTGTCTGCACTCTGTCCGTCTGTACTGTTCTTTTGTTTGCACTGTTTGCACCAGGCTGCACTCAATGCACTTTATGTTGTTTTGTTGTTTATTGTAGCACCAGGGTTCTGGAGGAACGTTGTTTCGTTTTTACTGTGTACTATGTATCACTGTGTATAGTAAAAATGACAATAAAAGCCACTTCACTTGACTTGACTTGACTAATAAGTAGAAAGCACATATATTTGTGTAAAAATGTGATAAGTAAAAGTAAAAAGCTGTGCGAAAAAAAAATCTGATTGAGCAATATCAACCCATCAATATAATTTGAATGCGGAAGCCCAAAGTCTCAGTGGGGCCAGTGCCGCATACACACACTTTGTGAAGGTGCGGGATAAGAGGGCAAGACCAAACCGATTTACCTGATATTGCTAAGCTTCGGCCCTGAAAGCAAACCCACCAGGATGGGGAACACTCCATTGAACCAGGGTGGGAGAGACCCAAACTGAATCGTATAGCCTCTACAGTGCGCAGGAGACACGTCTAGCAGAGCCTGCCAAATAGTCTCTAAAGGGAATCAGTTTCTCGAGACTGACCACTGGCACACCTAAAGCTGGAGCAACCAGAACACATAAGCAGGAGATTTCTACTTCTCTAGCAAACTGTCAGTTATCAGGCTCAAATAAAGTCCACATTTATTAACATAAATGTGCAGTATAGTCCTGCCTGCCCTGATCATTTTGGGAAATAGAACCAAACACATTTGTTAGAAAATCCCTGGCAGGCCAATTATGAACTTGAGTGATGGGGTGAGTAGAATTTACACACCATGCTGACAGTGCTGGAATGTCTACCTCTCAATTTTCTATTTTAATTTTCCAGTTTGTCATAGAGTCATTTAATAAAGAAACATATTTAAGGGGTTTTGGCCATAAACACCTATGTCAAGTTTAAAAAGAAACACATATACATATTGTATGAATAAGACAATGAAAAACAAAAAGGTGCAGTTTTTTTTTTTTTTAATGGAAACAACAGTATGTGCATGGTATTGAATTTGTTTAATAATTGATTTGTTGAAATTGGCTAAATGTTTAAAGAACGGGAGCCTTGGTGTTGCAAAGATTTGGATTTAAGGACTAGAGTTAGGTGGAAATGATAGCAAATTTAACTACTCTAGTTCTTCAGGTTTGATATCAGTATATCAGTGAGATCATAGTCGATAGATAGATAGATAGATAGATAGATAGATAGATAGATAGATAGATAGATAAAAAAATTGCATGGGGCACAGTTTCTGCTATGTTGACAGGTGGAAGCAACATCTGTGATTCAACAGGTTTAATTGGATCCGAGGAGTTGCGACATTTTTTACGTCAAAGCTAGAAGTTGAAGGGGTGATGATAAATGTCCTCAGTGCCTATGCTCCAAAAGTCGGCTGTGAGATGGTGAAGAAGGAAGAATTCTGGAGTGAGTTGGTAAAGTGGTAGAAAGTGTACCTAGGAATGAAAGATTGGTGATTGGGGCAGACTTTAATAGGCATGTAGGTGAAGGGAACAGAGGTGATGAGGAGGTGGTGGGTAGGTATGGTTTTGTGAGGAATGTGGAATGGCAGATGGTGGTAGATTTTGCTAAAAGGATGGAAATGGCAGTGGTGAATACATATTTTAAGAAGAAGGAGGATCATAGGGTGACGTATATTAGTGTAGGACAGAGGTGGCCAACCAGTCAGAGACCGAGAGCCACATTTTTTACTGTGTTACCGCAAAGAGCCACATCATACACATGGGCAGAACATCACCCATCCCCTAATCTTACACACACACACACACACACACACACACACACACACACATACACACACACCTCTGCTCATCCAGATTTATTGTAAATGTCACACACCAACATAATGACAGAAATTGACTCCTACAGTTCTAAGACCACAGGACAGTCATTTTCAACAATGAACATTGTGTGTCACTGTCTCACACACACAAACTCTTAGTTTAACCAAGTACACAACCAAAAATATAATATTCCTCGTATTCCATTGTTGCCATTCGAAGCAATTCTTCTGTGTCAATCAGAACAGATCGATGCTTTGATGTCACGTGTTTCAGGGTAGAAAACAAGGACTTTGTTTTTTTTTTATGTGCGTGTTCACTTCGCTTGAATTCAATACGGTATTTTCGTCAAACGCACATGTGCATGAGATGAATATACCGCAGGGTTGGGCAATTCATTTTTACAAGGGGCCACATGAGAAACCTGAATTGTGTCAGAGGGCCACGCCAACGATAATATTTTAGGGATGCACCGAAATGAAAATTCAATTCAAAAGTCAATAAAATCCATAATTTTTTGTGTTATGCCTTTTGCCTTGGCACCATCACTGGAAAACGTTCCTGTCTTTTCAAAAACGTCCTCTACAGACGGAGCGTGCATGCTCGGATTGACTTTACTTTTCTGCGTTCTTCTCATATTTAGAATGGCATTCGGGATGTTTGGATTTCAGGTGATAAATTAAACCCGACGTGGAGAAACTCTTTGCAGATACACCCCCCTTTTGAAATTTCAGCATTGCATGTTTTGCAAATCGCTCTCCACACACCGCAGACATGTTGCTCTTATCCAGATAACTGCTGCTGGCTGCGCTTTTTTATTGAGTCTTTACAGTTGTGTTTCGTCTGATATACCGCAAAGTTCCCAGTAGGGGCAAGCTCATTTAAGTCTTAAAATACCGTATTGTTGGACATTAAGGAAGAGAAAAGGATTTATACCGATTGGCCAGACAGAGGGACCGAGCAGAGAAGAATGTGCTGCAAGTTAGAGAAACAAAGAATGGAGATGGAAATGTGTTGACTAGTGAGGAGAGTGTGTTGAGAAGATGGAGGAAGTATTTTGAGCAGCTGATGAATGATGAAAATAAGAGAGAGAGAAAGTTGGATGATGTGGGGATTGTGAAGCAAGAAGTGATTAGGATTAGTAAGGAGGAAGTGAAAGCAGTGATTAAGAGGATGAAGAGTGGAAAGTTGGTAGGACCAGATGACATACCAGTAGAAGCATGGAGATGTTTAGGAGAGATGAAAGTGGAGTTTTTAACCAGATTGTTTAACAAGATTCTGGAAGGTGAGAGGATGCCTGAGGAATGGAGAATGAGTGTGCTGGTACCGATCTTTAATAATAAGGGAAATGTGCAGACTTGCTGTAACTACAGGTGAATAATTTGATCATAGTTATGGGAAAGAGTAGTGAAAGCCAGGCTAAAAGAAGAGGTGACCATCTGTGAGCAACAGTATAGTTTCATGCCGAGGACGAGCACCACAGATGTCCTATTTGCTTTGAGAATGGTGATGGAGTAGTGTAGAGAAGGTCAGAAGGAGTTGCATGGTGTGCTTGTGGATTTAGAGAAAGCGTACAACTGGGTGCTGAGAGAGGAGTTGTGGTATCGTATGAGGAAGTCAAGTGTGTCAGAGAAGTATGTGAGGGTGGTGCAGGACATGTATGAGAACAGTGTGACAGCAGTGAAGTGTGCAGTAGGAAAGACATACTGGTTCAAGGTGAAGGTTGGACTGCATCAAGGATCAGCTCTGAGCCCTTTCCTGTTTGCAGTGGTGATGGACAGATTGACGGACGAGGTCGGACAGAAGTCTCCATAGACTATGATGTTTGCGGATGATATTGTGATTTGTGTGGAGAGTAGAGAGCAGGTTGAGAAGAGCCTGGAGTGGTGGAGATACATGCTGGAGAGAAGGGGAATGAAAGTCAGTAGAAGTAAGATAGAGTACATGTGTGTGAATGAGAGGTAGGGGAGTGGAGTGGTGCAGTTGCATGGAGAAGAGGATGATATTTGCGAATGATATTGTGATTTGTGTGGAGAGTAGAGAGCAGGTTGAGAAGAGCCTGGAGTGGTGGAGATACATGCTGGAGAGAAGGGGAATGAAAGTCAGTAGAAGTAAGATAGAGTACATGTGTGTGAATGAGAGGTAGGGGAGTGGAGTGGTGCAGTTGCATGGAGAAGAGGTGGAGAAAGTGGAGGAGTTCAGTTACCTGCGGTCAACAGTGCAAAGTAATGGAGAGTGTGTTAAAGAAGTGAAGAAAAGAGTGCTGGCAGGGTGGAGTGGGTAAAGAAGAGTGACAGGAGTGATTTGTGATAGAAGAGTATCTGAAAAAGTGAAAGGGAAAGTTTATAGGACTGTGGTGAGACCTGCGATGTTGTATGGATTAGAGACAGTGGCATTGAGTAAAAGACAGGAGGTGGAGCTGGAGGTAGCAGAGCTGAAGATGCTGAGGTTTACGTTGGGAGTGACGAGGATGGACAGAATTAGAAATAAGTTTATTAGAGGGACAGCACATGTAGGACGTTTTGGAGACAAGGTGATGGAGGCGAGATTAAGATGGTTTGGACATGTGCAGAGGAGGATGGAGCCGCCAGGAAGGAGGAAAAGAGGAAGGCCAAGGAGGAGGTTCATGGATGTGGTGAGGGAAGACATGCAGGTAGTTGGTGTGAAAGAGGCAGATGTAGAGGACGGGGGGTATGAAGATGGATGATCCACTGTGGCGACCCCTAATGGGAGAAGCCGAAAAAAGAAGAAGAAGAAGAAGAAGGAGGAGATGAAGAAGAAGAAGAAGAAGTATTTTAAAAGAGAAAGTATGTTTTATGTGAGAGAAGTGAGTCAGTCCCACTTGCACACTTGTCCACACATGTTTCATCTATCCTGTTCTTTTTCCACTTTGGGTTCTGTCCTTTCATTTGTTAATAATAGACTTTATTCTATTGGGGTAGTTTGCATTGTAATAGCTGTCAAGAATTTGTCATATTAGATTTGAAAAATCGTTGTATATCTTCATTTTAGCTATTACCTTTTTATATGATAAATTGGTCTTTTTCCTAAACAAAACATATAGGTTAGATGTGTACAATACATTATAAATGACTGGATGTACATAAAGACGTACAGTGGTCTGGTTGAAGACTAATCGGGAAGTTGTTTCATTATCCACCTTACGCGCATCACAGCACTTGCAACACTAGTTTCATTAGCAACACAAAGACCAGGGGATAAAGCAACAGCTGAATCTGTGTGATTATAAATAAGCATGTGTTTGTTTCTTGGTGGCCGTTTTACACAGTTCTTCACTTCTTTCGAAAAAGATCTAGACAATTAGTGTCCAGAGAGAGAACAGTTCAAACATCCAACCAGCAATTAAAGGAGAGACAGTAGAATAAGGGAGTGTGTGTGTGTGTGTGTGTGTGTGTGTGTGTATTCTAATTGGGCTTGCATGTCACTGCATCTCTCTCTCCTTCTGTCTTTCTAACCCACACACACACACACACAAACACACACACACAACACACACACACACACACACACACACACACACACACACACACACACACACAATTGCATACTCCAATGCTCAATTAGTCTCGGCCAATCAGTGGCCCAATGTAGTGTCTCAGTGACTGGCTTGCCCTCTTGTGTGTGTGTGATTAATCAGGAGTCATCTTCCAATTAGTGATCCGGTAATTAGGACTGACAAACACAAGGTGATGGCAGTGCTGCTATGATACAAAAATGAAACAGCGGGAAGGAAACAATCGGTGAAAGAGTACAGTGAGAACGAATCATTGTGTGTATGTGTGTGCGTTCAGTACTCAGTGTGTTTAGGCATATGTGTGTGAAGAAAAGAGTAATCCTGTAGGGGCTGTGACAACTTAGAGAGCAAAAGCACTTGGTCACACTATGGAGTCACACATGCTGGTGTTATCCTTCTGCATCTCAGATTGCTCTGTCCAGTAAATAAAGAAACAAAAAAAACAAAAAAAAAACACAAACAAACACTCCTCCTTGCTCTTCGGATCTTGGTTAGATCAGAGACGATAACTGGGGCTTCTTACAATTCTCAGTCTCTGAGTGTCTCTCAATACGTGCTGTCTTTCAATATACGCGTGTTTGTGTGTGTGAGTGTGTGTGTGTGTGTGTGTGTGTGTGTGCTCGTGTTGTCTCAGGCAGCCCTGCTCAGTGACTCGAGGAGAGTGTCATTTCTCAGGTTGTTCCCGGCGGCTTGGCGTTGGGCTGTGGAGAGCAGAATGGAATGTTTGAAACAGACTGTTCAATTAGGCGCGTGCTGCTGTGAAATTGCCTCCAAACGATAAGCCTTTATTATTTCTGCTGCCATGCCCAGAGCTGTGCATCACACCCACCCACACTCTCTCTCACACACACACACATACACACATGCACACTTCATACATGGGTGCCCTTTCTGAAAATGCTATCACTGGGTTTAAAACTTTGAATCTGTGTTTAATCGTCACTTGAATAATCACAGTTTCTGAAAACAGCTACATTGTATATTATTTTTCTCAACAATATTAACATTATTTTCATTCCCCAAAAAATCCCAAATATTCTGCTCATCCTGTGACTTTCCCTCCTTGTGTGCTGCATGCCATTTTAAACGGACAGCGTGGGAGTCGTTCGTTTCTGCCACACACCATTTTGCTAAAGGTTAAAGAAAAGGACTAACTCCAAGCAAAAGAAAAAAGAGAGAATGGAAAGAAATGAGATGAGGCTACACATGTGCAATTATCTACAGACTATGTGTGGCTTACACAATGAAGAGGAACACTGCAATTAGTCAAGAAATGGTGCTCAGTGAAAGAAGGTGTGAGGGAGTCTCTTTCTGTTTTTTCTCTCTTTCTTTCTCTCTCTCTCTCTCTCTCTCACTTTTACCTTCTCTGTATGATTCGGGTGCCTCCCACTCGAGTGAAGAGGGCAGAGGGAGATGGTGGATAAGCCTTCTGACACTCACACTGTGTTAACAGTTCCACACTTTTCCTCCAGTATTCACATCCTTCTTTTAAACTTTTTTTTTAAAACCTTTTGTTGCTCATTGAGTCACTGGGCCCTTTTTTTTAATTTAAGCATTATTCGAATCAAGTCTTAAATATATTCAAATGCACACTCAAATGCTACCTGTCTTTACCCAAACCATATGCCAGAATTACTCAATCAGTATTACTTTATGTGAATATACATCCATTGACCCTGATCTTAATTTATTTTGTAGTGTTAAACACTAAATACATCTTATAGAGCTGGGGAAGGGTGTATTATTATTATTATTATTATTATTATTATTATTATTATTATTATTATTATTATTATTAGGGTTTTATTTTTTACTTTTCTGTGTTACTCTTTAGGTAGAATGCTGAATGGACTTTATAATTATATCAATTGTGCATGTGTGTAAATGTAATTAATATGTGTAATATATGTATAAAGGTGATGGTGGTGCTTTAGTGAAGTAAGTGTGTGTGTGTGTGAGAGAGAGAGAGAGAGCGAGAGAGAGAGAGAGAGAGAGAGAGAGAGAGAGAGAGAAATCACTATTGTGATCTTGCTTATATAAGCACAGATTGCCCTTTGCTTTAATTCTATGGTAGCATCATCTGACAGTGAAAAATTCCTCTCCTTAAGGCCCAAGCAGAGACAATAGAACTGTGTGTGTGTGTGTGTGTGTGTGTGTGTGTGTGTGTGTGTGTGTGTGTGTGTGTGTGTGTGTGAGAGAGAGAGAGAGAGAGAGAGAGAGAGAGAGAGAGAGAGAGAGAGAGAGAGAAGACATAATTAATATCTGGAACATTACCTGGATAACTTTTTTCCTTACACAGGTTTTTCAGGATGTGATGTTTTACACCGAAATCAATAAATTAATAGATGAACACCAGTTTATGTAAAAAAAAAAATATATAACTACTCTAGTTCTACCTGACTGAAATATTTTGAGACAGAGACAGAGAAAGACAAGGGAGGATACAGAGGAACAGAATAGTGATTGATGAATGTGGTTTGAAATTCTTGGATCCGTGCTGTCCTTTTTAGCTGCCTGTGCCTACTTCCAGTACTTCATTGCTTCCCTTTTTGGTTTCTTGCTGATGAAGCTGAAATTGTGCGTGTGTGTGTGTGTGTGTGTGTGTGTGTGTGTGTGTGTGTGTGTGTGTGTGTGCGTGCGTGTGTGTGTGTGTGTGTGTCTACCATTCAATATTCAGATTTAATCTCCTCTTTGAGAGGACCTGCACTGGTTAAAATCAATCACAACAAATCTATGTTTTATGCATCTTCAGGTTTACTTACTTTTTTGCACATGACTATAAACACATTTTATATCACTAAGATAATAATAATAACGAATAATAAATAATAAAATATTGTATAGATTATTATATTAAAAAAAAACATATTGACATGGAGTTATACATAAGCTCTGATACCAAGTTGAATTGGTCTTCTGTTTCATACCATTGAGAAGACTCTGGAGTTCTGCTAGCTGCCCTGCATTTTTTTTTTTTTTTTCAGTGTTAAATTATGAGTCCACTATGTGCTTTGTGAGGTGCTTGTAAAGTACCTTGTTCTTTTATTCGGCGACGGTGAGGCAATCAGTCATGTAAGCTTCAGAAGACACCACCTTCTTAATGAAAATCAGAGGCAATTCGATGTGCCCTGAAAAGGAGCAGTGGTATACAATCTTATTTCTGTTGCAGGTTTACATCACAGTTAAGGGGTACATGTTTTTTGTCGTTAATGCATGATTGAAATGGTACAGGTTAACTGGGCAGAACCAGACAAATACTGTGATTCAAGCAAGAAAGCCAATGTTATAGAAATATCTTACACTCATACACCTAGTCACTAGTCAACAAACTGGTTAATAGGCAAAAACACAAGAATTGAACAGTAAATGAATGGAATAAATTCTATTTGTGAACAAATTTTATATTTTTGGCTGTGACAATAATATTTGCAAGACAGAGATCAATAGATGTTATCAGACTGCCTCACACCCATAGTCAGCCATAGGGGTAAAAGCTCAATAGTTTGGATTTTGAAGCAGGTAAAATAAATACTAAACCAACATGGCTACAATTCAATACTTTATCAACATGCAATTCCAGCTGGACTGCGGCTAATTGGAACCAACTTTACCATACAATTAGGCAATGACCCAAAGCATAAATCCAATCTCTGTAAGCGTTATTTAGAGAGCAAACAGACCCAGTAACCAGACCTGAATCCTATTGAACTGCTCTGGGTTTAACTGGATCGCCAGGTTAGAAAGAAATATCCAAAAAATTCCTGGATGCCAAGAGTGTGTAAAGCTGTTATTTATGCTAGGGAAGGAACTTTCAATGAGAAAGTCTGTTGCACATAAACAAAAGGAACATGCATGTTCTCTCAAAAACAATAAATGTCTAGGTTTTTCCGAAAAAGGTGTATACCAGAAAGCACCTGTCTTGACTTTTATGGTGTCCTGTAATGGACTAGTGTCCAAACCAGGGTGAACTCCCCCATCTTGCACTCAGGGATAGACACTGTAGCAATCACAGCTGCAATAAATTAAGTTACTAACATCCTTGTGGTTAAATGAGCATCCGTTTAAAGCTAGTAGAACATCTTTTCAGAAGAGCAAAAGTTATAATAACAGCAAATGGGGACAAAATGTAGAATCGGGTGTTCAAAAAGCCCATAGAATTTTCAAGAGGAAATTCTTGTTGTGTTTACCACAGTCTTGTTCCTAGTCTGCAGTGTGTTTGCGTTGAAGCTTAACAATATAAGTCTGCACTCATATGTGCCACCTCTAACAATACCTTAGATTTGATTATTCCAAATATGTAAATAAGGGTGCTTTAAAATCAGAGAAGGCAAAAGAGAAACAAGAACAACTATATGCAAAGAAGCATGTAGAATGACCTGTACCAGTCAAGGATTCTTGATCCATATTGCACTTTTGAACATTCATGTAGAGCGTCTCCACACAGCCCTGCTAAGCATTGTGCTTAAGATCTATTCAATTGTTGATTGACAATTCTTTGAAGACAACATGATGTTTTGTAAGTCCTGTGTTGACTCGCATTAAACTTTTTACGGTAACAGTATAAATAGTGCCCTGCTGTAGCAATCATGTAAAAAAAAATGTCACTAGGATACGTATTTAACCCTAGTTCTCTGAGGAAACGAGAGCTGCATCGATAAAGCTTTGGGAATGCCTCGCATTGTTCACGCTCTGAATCACATCTGGCCAATGGGCAGGTGTGACATCATTGGCTGGTGACATCGCGCAAACCAGGAAGCTACAAAATGGAAGCGCGATAGAAGTGACATCAGCTTCTGAAAAAAGAGAAGGTAAGTGCTGCAGGGATGCAGGATGTATGGCCTGTTGATGCAGCTCTAGTTCCCTCAGGGAACTAGGGTTACATACGTAACCTAGTGACGTTCCCTTTCAGGAACTTGACCAGGCTCAAAAATGCTTTGGGAACGAGTGTCCAATCATAGCATACTGACCAGTCCCTGCCTAGTGTGTCTGAGCACAACCTGCATGCAGGACAGAAGACCCGGGATTGGCTCTGATGTCGAGGTCCTAGAACCTTACAAAGGCCAGCAGGGTGTACCAGCCCACAGCATTACAAATGTACTAGAGTGACACTCAAGTGAACCAGGCCGCCATACCAAAAGGACAGGTTGTAAGGTAGGCGCAGGCACCTTAGGCACATACCCCGGTTTGGGGTAAAGAATAGCACTGGCCATGCCAGGCAAACTTCAGGAGAGACGCGCCCACGGAAAGAGCCTGTAGGTCCCCGACCCTCTTAAGGTAGGAGATTGCCAGAAGAAAAGCAGTCTTAACAAATACCTGAGGGCCACCTCGGCCAAGGGCTCAAAGTGGGGCTCAGATAGAGCCGGCAACACAACGACCAAGTCCCACACAGGCACTCTGGGTTGTAATCCCGGGCCTCAGCCTTCGGGTACTGTGTAGAAAATGTGTCACGACGGGGTGTTTCCCCAGCGACTGCCCTGCCAGCAGGGTACAAAAAGCATTGATAACGAACACATAAATGTTCTGGGGATCTAAGTGGAGATGGAAGGAGCCACCCAGTGGAGGGAGACTGCGCTCTAAGGCACGTCTTGTGAGAGATATAACAGTCTGGCCTCCCCCTAGTGGTGTCGGGTACAGGCACCATATAATGAGGTGTAAACACCCCTTCCCCCTCAGGGCGCTCTGATTGTCAGGGCTGCTGCACCACTGCCTGTTTGTTTGCAGAGAGGACCACCCTTATGTTGGCTGGCCCCTTCAATTTGGGTCAGACCTAGACCCAGGGCCCTTGGGCCCCCCACCGAGCAGCCCTGTGAGAGTGGAGGGGAAAGTACCGCTAAAACTGCGTTTTAGACTCCTGAAACCTGTCGACTACCGCCCCTACAGGGTCGCCAAACAAGCCAGAAGTAGCTATCGGGGCATTCAGCAGAAAAACCCTGTCCCTGTCTGAAATTTCTGACAGGGTGAGCCACAGATGCCTTTCTGTGGCTACTAAGACAACCGACGGCCCACATCGTTTCCTTGGTGGATAGGCAGCGCGACCTAACCCGCGGCTTGACCTGTTGCTGCATAAGCCCTGCCCACTAAGTGGCTTTTAACAGCTTTGTAGGCAACACCGGAGCCTTCAGCAATTCAACACCTGGGGAGAGATGCTAGCATCTCTGCAACCCTTCCCTCTCTAAACCCTACTATATTCTTCGCGTATAGCAAATGCGGGGAAAAGGTACGGGCCGCATATGGGGTATCCCAGGTTTGGAAAAAATGAGTAGGCCCCGGGGCAGAGGCTGTGCTGTGGGATGCAGGAAACACTCATCTCTAGCTTAGCGATGGCCCTCGTCACTACCTCTCGAAACAGCACAGGCTGTGAGAAGTCCATAGGCTCGCCAGCATTTGAAAACTCTCCCTCGGAGGAGGAAGAGATCCGGAGATCTGCATCACACGCGCTGGAAGAAACGACTGCCGAAGCAAGTGCTTTTCCCAGGTAACAGAAGCTCGGCCCAGCAGAAGAGGGTGAAGAGGACTCATCCGTCTCTATGCCTTCTGCTTGGTCGGCCTGCAAGGCCCACAACCTTCGCAGCTGCTTCGCCTTGGCGAGAGTGGGGCCTGAGCCGCGAGGGAAAAGAATGATCTCCGGGAGCGGAGAGTGTGGATAGACGTGCAGCTACAGCATGGACAATCGTCTCTGGAGAAAGGGCAATTAAGCATGCTCCACTCCCAAGCAAACAACGCAAAATGTATGTGTGTGTTTAAGAAGGAAGCGAAGGCAATAAGGAACTCACATGCAAAAGATTGTTTGCTTCTTAGCCATGCTGCACAGATTCACACACAAAGTGCTTACCTGAACAACAGAAGCTGTCGGATCCATCACGCTCCCATTCTGTAGCTTTTAAGTTTGCACGATGTGCCCACCAATGACGTCACGACTGCCTATTGACCAGATTTTATTGCGTGAACAACGCAAGGAGTTCCCAAAGCGGTTTCAACGCAGCTTGAGTTCCTGAAAGGGAACGAATTACTTCTTTCTAAAAAACATATTTTGCCTAATCATTGTAAAATTGGGATTTTCACATTTGTGTGTGTGTGTGTGTGTGTGTGTGTGTGTGTGTGCATATGCCTGGGTCTGGTCACATATATTTAAATGCATGAAGAAGGGTTTGTGAAGGCTCTTACAACTGTTCTTTAGTGGGACAGTTGGTCTGGAAAATAAACTTGAGTAATATTTTGGAGTGAGTCTGAGGGAGGTAGCATGCGCATCATCAGAGAGTGAATTTCACTCACTGGAGTGGAACGGCTCGGACAGAGGAGTACGTTTTGTCACTCAAGACGAGCCTGCAGGGCTGAAATGAGGGAATCTGTGTTTTGTTTCATGTGACTGCTTCAATAATACACAGCAAAATGCAATACTGGCTATCTATTTTGAAACCTCATACCAGAACCTTAACAGGGTTTTGCTGTTTTCTTTCCACGCAATATTAGGTGGGCAGAAATAAATTGCCTATTGTCTAGCACAAGGATATGAATTAATAATGCAGAGTCGGTGTGTGCGTCTGTGTGTGTACATTTTGGAAAGAAGGTGGGGTCTCATGGACATAGTTGCCTATAATTCAGTCGGGTTCTGAGCCACTTATTGCTTGTTCCTCTCAGGTCCGCTAGTCTTTAATCATTTAAATTTCTCTCTCGTTCTTGCTCTTAAAAGGCATAGGATACCATGCTTCATTCCTCTATTCATTCATTCCATCCATCTCTTTCTTTATCTGGCACTTTATTTCTTCTTATATAAAAATTAATATAGCTGTTTAGAAGCAGAAGAGTTCAGATATAAGTATATATATTGTGTATACACTTCTGCATGTTATACAGATACAATGTTCATGCACTTATTTATTAGAATCCCTGTTGTTATGTCTCAGCTGACACAGACTCTAAGGAAGCATGGGACAATGTTTGCAAATTGCATTGTCTTTAATTGCATATGCACTGCTCTGAATGGTGATAACTTCAGGTTGGGCCCTCAGCTGATTCTCAAATCACATTAAAATAATGATCAAATGTTCTGCCCAAATAACGAATGAATCAGCCAAATGTCCCATCTTCTGTTCTTGCTCAGCCACTGAGACCTACATAACTGCAGGCAATAGGCAAATTGATATTACATGTCTGTTTTTCAAAGTGTGCCCTGCAGAGCCAAGCCTAAAGCCAATACAAATGAAAATACAGTGAGAGGCAATGAGAAAGAGAAATGTGGGGGGGTCCGGTCAGTGTGCCTGCATGTAAACAGACTATCTGTAATATGGAATTTTATCATCTCTAATTTCTTACATTTATACATGTAGAAGCTACATGAAGCCTAAAAGACAAATGCAACAATTTCTTGAAATTGAGCAATTAAGCAACAGAGATAGCAAATGTACACACAACCTTTACTTAAGATACACACAACCTTTACTGAAGTACTGACTACATTTTTTTCACTGAATTTAAAGTAAAGAACTATAGGCTCTGACATGACACTTAACTAAAAAAGTAGCCATTAGCTCACCAGACAGAAGAAACAAAAAAAATTAAGCCTGGTCTGAATCCATGAATTCAACCTGTCTGTTTTAACAATCCAGGCTGGTGGAGGTGGTTTAATGGTGTGGGGAATGTTTCTGGCACACTTCAGCATCAATAATACCAGTCATTACTTAAATGCCACAATCTATTTGAGTATTCTTGCTGACCAAGGGCATTCTTTAATGATCATTAACTAATGCAGGCCCTGCTAAGTGATCATGTGTGAGTGTACATTTTACCACATGATTGCTTCCAACTAACATTTTACCATATACTTGTTTCATTAAGTTTTAAAAAATGATATTATTCATTGCCATAAATAAAATTTTGCTATTAAATTAGCTATTGCATTTGCCTTTACTTTAAAAAAAAATCTGCTGATACAATTTTTTTACTTTTTACTTTACTTTTTTACATTTTAATCAGCTTTTTTTTTCACAAATCAACCTTAAGTGCATCAAATCTACCACACACCTCAGCAGAGATGAAGTTAGATCTCATTGTCTTAAACATCGACATGCATTAGAAAAAGTTTAATGATGCTGCAGATTGCATAGGTATTTATTGCAATACAATTCAATTCTATTAATCAGAACCTACTGTTTCCACAGAAGAATCTTAAGTTGGGCCACCACTGGCAAAGCAGGTCATGTTTGATCATAACAAAGAGGGAAGAATGTAAAAAAGACAGCATACCAGACAATTTAGGAAATAATACATTTGCTAAATAAGCTTTGTAGTTTGATACACTGGTTGCCAGTAGAGGAGTGAATTAACTTTGTTGATGTATGGCCTCTGAGTTCAAATGCAAACACAATGATGCAACCAAATGTTCATTTAGATAAAAGACTGAAAACATAATTAAGTCAACCTTGGTCTTCTATAGTCAGAAAACCACAACCTCCATATTTTCTTTACCTGATGGACACTGTTACAAAACTAAGACTAATAGAAGTGCTCAGCATTAACATCAGTCTTACCTTGGTCATCTTCCAGAATGGTCTTTTCAGTGCATTTTAATGGACTCCAAATGACAAGAAGACACTTGAAGTTGGTGAGTGATGCATATGTAATTTGTATGTATAAGATCAATTCTGCAAGGTGGCTCTTGAGAAACCATCATAAGGAGAGATTATTTAACAAAGATATTAGCCTCCACTTATGCTAAAGAAACCTCTTACTTCAAGATCCTATGTTATATAGATAGGGTAAGTTGCTGTTTAGAACTCGTTTGCCATAATCATGGATACCTCTCATTGCATGTCTTCCACCCTAAACCTGGCCCCTGCAGAAAGCTGAACCCCTGGACAACCCTCTACCAGCCTTCATGGTTGATGGTGCTTCTGCCAATGATACAACAGTTGCAGCAGAGATATCTTAAGTACCTGGTTAATTGGAAGGGATATGATCAGCAGAGAGATTTTTGGCAAATGCCTGAGATGGTCTGGACCCTTTTTTAAGAGGAAACTTTACTGCCATAGTCAAATTGCTACTGCCCTCATAGTCAATGTTCAGGGGTTGCTATCAGGAATTTGGCCAGGCCATCAACGCTTCATCTCATCCAAGTCACTAAGGACATTTTGAGCACTCTCCAATTTCACTGCAAATCCTTTTTAAAATGTCCTTTTTGTCACTCTTGCCTTATCACAGTCTCCTTAGTGTGTATGGTTTGGCTTTCTACTTATGTTTGCTCAGTTTACTAATCTGTATTTGACAGTGTAAATCTTTTGCATTGACATCCTAAATAAATAAATAAATAATATTAAATAATTTAATTATACAATAAAAACTATTTCTATACATTAAAATGTTTTAATACATATGAAAATAATATATTTTTCCATCCTTTTTTTAATTCTTTTTTTTTTTTTTTATCATATGGACCTGAAAATGAAAAAATATATATTTACATTAAATCAATGCTAAAGGTCCAAGTACATATTTAAGTAATATGAGAGAACATGTGAAGGTTCCTTGTATAGTACAGAAGGTTTCTTGTTTAATAGAGTTTGAATTTGGTCCCAAAGGTTCCAGCCCCATGACCAAACAGATATGTTGATACTACAATATGAGTGTTTGCCATGAATGTATGCCATGTTTTATGTTGACATACATTATAATCTCCTGCTATGTGCTTTATCCTTCTGCACCTCTGGGATCATTTCTCTCAGTGCAGCATTCAGTGTAAACATCACAAAACATGATGAAATTCTCATCTACATCTATAATCCTGTAGCATGTCATCTCTTCAAATGAGAGCTGAAGGGTGGAGCAGATGTTTTAAATAAAATGTTTCCTAACAAGCTCCCTAGTTGTTTCAATCCTGAAGCAGCCACACCACTGTGGTGCTCATTATATTGCTTACAATTACACTTGCCCTCCCTTTCACATAACCTTACTTCTCCTCAAACACACATTATATTATAACTAGCTTACCTCTCATTTTCCACTGAATCACAATACTGCTTACATGTACACACATTCATCTTAATCACCCTCAATCTGAGTCCCTTCTGATCTCAAACTTTCAAGCATTTACATGTAATATAATATAAAAATATTTATTGGTTATAAAAGTTTAACATGCTAAATAGAGAAAGGTCTGTTTTTCTTTCTATATTAATTAGAAGTCTAGGAAAAACTGACTATTTAGGTAAGATAAATAATGTCTAATCATTTCACAGCTTTAATGTCTCATCTTTTATACCTCAACCAACAAAATTCAGTAAAAAAAAAAATTTTTTTAGTAAGTAAAGAAACAAAAATCTTACTTGGTTTGGATTTAACTTTTATTGTGATCTTATCTTAGTATGTAAATGCACTTATATATCATTGTATATTAAAGAGGCTCATGTCCATAGGTTTGTTGACAATTAGGATGGGATGGATGGGGCCATGTATTACGAGATTTTTGGCAACAACCTCCTTCCCTCAGTAAGAGCATTGAAGATGGGTCGTGGCTGGGTCTTCCCGCATGATAAATGACCACAAACACACAGCCAGGGCAACTAAGGAGTGGCTCCTTAAAAAGCATTTCAAAGTCCTGGAGTGTCTGTCTCCAGACCTGAACCCAATAGAAAATCTATGGAGGGAGCTGAAACTCCATGTTGCCCAGCGACAGCCCCAAAACCTGAAAGATCTGTAGAAGACCTGTATGGAGGAGTGGGCCAAAATCCCTGCTGCAGTGTGTGCAAACCTGGTCAAGAACTATCAAATCAAATCAAATTGATTTGATTTGATTTGATACAGGAAACTTCTGAACTCTGTAATTGTAAACAAAGGTTTCTGTACCAAATATTAAGTTCTATTTTTCTATTGTATCAAATAATTATTTCATGCTATAAAATGGTAATTAAATATTTAAAAATCATACAATGTGATTTTCTGGATTTTATTTTTTTAGATTCTAGTTAGAGTCTCTCAAAGTTGAGGTGTACCTACGATGAAAATTAAAGTGAAAAACCTGAGAAATTGGCAGTGTTTTAAATACTTATTTGCCCCACTGTATGTCTCACTAAACAGTTAGATGTTGACTTGTAAAAGTTATGCAATTTAAAAAAAGAAAGTGAAAAACATACTTTGCCTCACATGAACTCAACAAACATGCACCAAAAACAACAGTGAAAATGCTACAGGAAAACAAATTCAATGTTCTGCAATGGTTAGGTTTAGTTTTAACCTTTAGTAAAAAGGACAATATTCAGGATGTAAAAATAAGAATTGAAATGAAATGTTCTAAAAAAAAAAAAAGTAATAATAAATGTTCCACAAAAAATGTGTCTCATAATAATTGCTCTTAATTGCAGAGGGTTGCAAATTTTAGAGCTGGAAAAAAACCTAAAAGGAAAAACTAATTTATTTGTGTTAGCTAAAATGATCACTTATTATTCACTGTATATACATTTTTAAACAAAGTAGCAATACATTTGTTGATTTGGTAAATTTGTATTGATTATATATACTTATCATCATTGTGGGACATAATAGTATTCATGTGTCTATTACAAACCTGCACACTATTAACTAATAATTTTTGTCTCTATGTACAACATGGCAGATGGAATTAATGTTAGAATTTGCAGTGTTAATTTCTAAATGTGACATATGCTGAGGGAGGAGGAAGTACTTAAATCCTCAGTCAGTAAGAGCTGAAGCAGCAGCACAGGCTGAAGTTTAAGTGGTTGCAGTTTTGCATTTCTCTCTCCTGGGTCGTTCTGAGAAAGTCCATGACTAAATGAAATTTACCACAAAGCCCTTGTGTTGTTCCTTAGCTTTACTTTTTTTTAAACTTGCTAGTTTGCTTACATTTTGTCATTAGGCTGCTTAATATTGGGTTTTTCCAAGTGAACACTAAGACACTAGCGTCTGATATGATGAGAGTTTTTTGCTAGTCTTTGATATGCACTCCCGGCACTGAGCAAAAGGAAAGAAGGACATTTTCATTTATTACCAATTTAGATTTCATTTGAAATTCAGAGTCGGAGGTGGCTCTCTTGCGGAATTCAAAAAGTGCCGTCTGGCCTTGATATTAAATAAAATGAAGAAACTGCATGATTCAGGTCCATGTGTGGGTGACCAGGACGAGATGTGCAGCGAAGAAATAGACAGGACAGTAACTCACTTAAATCCCCAGGCTGAGGGTGTTGGGAAGTTCCACCTTTAGTGTCTTTGATCACTTCAGTCTTTCTGGCAGACATTTCCTGAAAGCTTCTATTTTATCCACCCTCTATAATAGTTCACTCTGGTGTTCTCAGACTCCTATCCATTTTTCTCCATATTCCTTTCTAAATCAACAACTTCTACTTTTAATTAGCAACTTTCGCAACAGTGGCTCACTTTCACATTTTAATTGATTTTGCCAGCTGATGTCTTTGGCCCTACTCGGGGTGTGAAAAGGTTGGGGAAAATATGCTCTCTATATTCGGATGTGGCTATTTTGGTAGAGCAATGTATCCTGTATCATAGCATTAATTATGGAGCATTTATGCTGAATATTTATGCAAATTCATGAAATTTTAAAGCTCCAATGTATTGGATGTTTATTGACTAAACCGTGCAGATGAAAAACTTTCAAAAGTGTATACAAAGTAGTGGCATGGTGGCTTTAGTAAAATGTTAATTTATTTTTGATGAAAAATGTAGAGTTTTCAAATACAGGCATAAAGATTGTCTGCTTTTTTTGAAGGGACAGATGGCTAATTGGCCATTAGACTGATTCTTCTTAGCCCGCTTGGCACTGAACTGAATGAGTGATGAATGGCCAACATGAACTCGCATATTACGTCTGTATATAAGGACCCAATTTTCTTATAAAGTGTGACTGAAACCTGGTGACTGAATCGCCTTTGTGGCCCTGTAATGAGCAGTAGGGTAGTGGAGCTCCGTGGGGTGTTTCTCACTAATCATGAGGGTGTGAGCAGTGTCACTTCAACCCACATTGTTAAAGAGAAAATCCACCCTGAACGACTTGCACAAATTCATAATTAATATATGATATTCAAAGGCTTCCAGCATTTTTGAGTTGACTTTTTGGGGGGATTAAACTTCTTTTGGTCTTCGCTCATGTTGGTCTATTTTCATTTGCTTAAAGCTTTTCTACATTACTCAATATGGTGTTCGGCAACCTGCTACCAGTGGCACAAGAGGGAATTAAGGACACTTTCCTGACTTTCTGAACAAGAAAATATATCAAGTTACAAGTTTTAGTCAAACGCAACAGTAGTCTTGCCTCATATCTAATGGTGCAGCAGCTGTTTAATTGTTTAGTTTATGCAGTTATTTCAGCTCTGCACAAAACTTGGGTTTCAACTCTATAAGAGTTCTCACATTGTTATATATCACTAACTACCAGGGTGCCACTTAATAACGAAGAGAGCTATGCAAGTGGAGATCATTTTAATAAAATACAGTGGAATCTGCTTATCTCAACCTCGGTTACCTAAACAACCCTATTAAGTCGACGTTTTTGAAGTGGAACCGCCAAATTCTCATTTTTAATCGGTTATGCCGAACCCTAATGTCTTTAACACAAGGGGGTGGGGGGGTGCCGGTGGGAAGACACGTACCGGGATACACATGCGCGATAACAACGACCGCCGTGAACCAACATATACCAACAATAACAGACAGTGAGAGTGTGGAAGTATAAATAGGAGCTGGTGATGATGATAAACGAGCACCATATGTGCGCGATTGTAGCGGAGCTTTAAAGAAAGCAGCCGAGAAAACACCTGACACGCTGAAGGGGGCCGAAGGGGGCGTGGCATGTGGATTCCTGACAGATAAACATGTACTGTATGTATTTTTATAGCATGACTTCATCAAACAAATAACGGCAACGCTGTTGTGTAAAAAAAAACTTCAAAAACACGTGCATGCACATTCTCATTTATTAACACACATCATGTACATAAAGAAATTTCAAGCACGTTATTATATTGCCGCCATTTTGATTTTCGTTTATCTCGAACATCGGTTACCTCGATGCTTTTTGGCGACCCCCTAGGACATCGACATAACCGGGTTCTACTGTATTAATAACTAATATGAAGAAACAAAATATTAAAGAAACCATAACCTGAACCTAAACAGAAAAACTGTGGATAACAACTATGAAAACAAACATGAAATAATGAATGCTGTACACAAATGCTAGTATGGGAAAAGTGGAAGATGGGAAATGTAGTCCAGGGCTATTATCCTGATGCAGGGCTTGTTGCTGAACATACCCACTACATAATACATTCTCCTCCCTAAAAAAATGGTGGGAAGAAAAATGTGCTTGCTTTAGGTCTTGCATTTTCTCGCATTTTTTCTCTCATTAAACCCTATTGGTGTGCACTAGCAACATCCTCCTCTAATGTCAGAGTGGCAAATATCCACTGGCTTTTTACAGGAACTGTCAAAAGCAGTACAAGGACCATTAAGCATATCACAAATATTCAATTATTAAAAAAAAATTCAGGCTGAACCATTTTACTCATCCAAAGACCCTCAGTCATTTTACATATACACAGACAAGCACAAAAAAGCCACTGTTACCTCACATTGTGCAAATTTATTTCTGTTTTTCCGTTATTCCATTAGTTCTTTTATTATATCTCTTATCATCTTTTTTTTGTTTACTGAATTTGACAGGAACTACATACGTCTGAATTTCTACTGCATTTTGACAGCCTCAAATGAAAAGACTGCTTTTCCTGTACGAACAATATGGCTTATATATTTCAACTTGTCCACTCAAAGTTCCTAATTATATATAAAACCCACTCGAAACAGGATTCAATTGAGGATTGAGAGCGAGAGATAGAGAGAGAGAGAGAGAGAGAGAGAGAGAGAGAGAGAGAGAGAGAGAGAGAGAGAGGTGTGTGTGTTATTCCTTTGAGACGTGTCTTTCCCCCTCGCTGCCATTGTAGATTTTAAATGTATGCTCGTAAAGCAGAGTGTATGGTCATGCTCTCTGGCTCTGTTTAAAACCCAGGAGATGAGTTGAGACTGAGGTCTAACTTTACTTAATCTAAGATTTGGAAAGGTTCCGGGTGATGGGAGGGAGTATATGCACACAAGCCACAGGGGAAAAGAGAGAAATAGAGAGAGAGAGAAAGGGAGAGAGAGAGAGAAAGGGAGGTGGGGGATCATCCATGGCAGGATATGTAGACAGGGCCTGATGAGAAAGAGAGAGGGAGGTAGAGAATCACACTTGGTAATCTCAGCCATCCTCCTTAGGGAGCTGGAATCTTCAGGGGGCATCTTTCACTTGATGATCCCACTCATCACCTACCTCCACACACTCTCTCACTTTCTGTACCGCTTTCTCCAACCGAACCTCCCAAGAGCTCGCTCCTACCTGTCAGTGTTTCTGCCTGTGGGCGGCTGTAGCGGGGAAGGGAAGGGGTGCCAGGCTGTCACCATGCCCGCTGGAGGAGTCACCTTTCTGGGATCTGAATCCTAATGAGGTAGAGAACAAGGGGGGGAGACAGATGGGGATGAGTGCAGGTCTGACAGGCCAGCATGCAGCTCTGCTACAAGATTATTTTTGGTCATTTATTACTATAGACACTTTAAGAGGTTATGCCTAAGCTTTTGGTTTAAAAAAAAGAGCAGAAGTGGTCTACACATGCAACACAACACAAACACTCAAGTCTGACTAAATAGTGGGCTAAGAGAAAGAGATGGAATAAGGGGTCAGTGTGGGTGGACCCTATGATAGTAGGACTATGTAACGTGGCAATATGTTTTGATTTTTGGGGATATTTTTAGAAAAACATGGGGCATCTTTTAGCGCTTTGCCTTTTTACTTAGTAGAAGATGTTAGGTTATATTTTAGTTTCTATTTAGTAGAAGATTCAACAATCCTTTCAGTGTTTCTAGAACATTTGTGCATAGCATTCTTCTAACAGTGCTGCAACCTTTTTCACATAGTAAAATTAACCCAAGCACTCATTATGAGGAAGGTTTATCACTGATCATGACAGCACATTTTCAGAACATTGAACAAATGTTATTTTAGAAACATAACCCCAGAGGTTTATTAGCACATAAACATTACTAATCTAATAAGACAGTAAGATTTTCATCATCCCCTTTATGTATCTCTAGTTCTTCTCTCTAAAAAATATGACAAATTACAGTAAAATGACAGACATAATCACAACTCGTCTAAACATCTTCCTGTTGCATTGCTCCCTACACCTTCCTATTCTGAATAAGAATAAAATAACTAGATGACAGCTTCTCCAGTCATATCAGTGTGCTCAGTGGGAGGGAGCTAGGAAATGTAACACCCACCAAATACATACACACACACACACACACACACACACACACACACACACACACACATTCATTTGTATTTGTAGATGTATGTACATTTATAACTACGTATTACATTCAAACTTCTAGATAAATGCAAAAAATTAAGATTTCGCCCACTGCGCTATAGTGATAAATATATGTGTAATATGACACATATATATTTATGTGCCATTTCTTTAAAATAAATACCAAAATATAAATGTAAACAAAGATTCGAAATTCCAATCTTTATTCCAAGTGGATTTTTGGAGCTTATAAATGTTGGGGCTTTATATTATCATAATCATGAGGTCAGCAAAATGCTAATGCAGATTTCCATTGTAGAATTTTCCAGTGTTTTCCACATTTCTTCTGTTTTGTTTTAAAAGATATTATTCAATCGGACAACATAGGTCATTGGTTGCTATAGATATAATCAGATATTTGTAAAAAAAACAACCAAACAGGCAGTTAAAGATTTGCTTTTGCGATAATTCAAATGGAGTTGACTGAAGCAGGTCAGATGGTGCTCATTTTGTGTCATATGAAGCTGTAAACTGCATCTCTGACACAAAGATAGCTTGAGGACAGCTCACCGGAGACCAAGACTTTCTGTTTAGACTGAAAGGACTGATTTCCACTAGATACAGCCAGATAGAACCAGTGTTAATATTTGATGTGTCCCCTGGTTTTTGCAGGATGCTCTCAGGCCTATGCTGTGCTCTTGCACTGTCCTCACATTATATTGATGCAACTGGGGATTTAATCCTGAAATTGTACAGATGAATGGGGGAAAAAAATGATGCACCTCCATTGCACAGTTTATGTGCAAACACAGGATTTGTGTCAGTTACGATTACGAAATAACGCCAGGCAAACATTGGCTAGCGATCGTTCATTCATTTTCATTAAGCTCCTTACATTACCTACATCTCCTTTCATTACAGCTCCTTATTCTGACCAGGGTGACATTAGATACAGAACATGGGAACCTTGTTTGCTTGTTTGTTTGTAACAGTTTTCACCAAATTGGACACACACATTATATCAAATCAAGTGTTTCCAATCCACCCACTGATAATTTTTTAGACAGTAGAAGAAAACCAGAAACCCCTGAGCAAACCTATGCAATTATGAGGAAGACATTACCTCGAGCTCAAGTTAAAATGATTAAATTCAGAGTGTGATTTTTTAATCTACCACTGTCTACCACCACCACCCACAAGCCAGTTTGTCCGATCACTCAGTGTGTGTGTGTGAACGAATGCGCACTGAGTCGGAAAAGGAGACGGGAGGAGAGTGGGGTTCCATCATGCGTAGATATATGTGAGAAAATTGTGCTCATTTGTTCCAGTGTTGCTTCATTTGTGCAAAAGTTCCTAAGCGAACGAAAGAGAAACCAGCTGTCTTCATTATGGGGACAGAACTGCATATGTATTATACGTAATAATACAGTATTACACGCTAACTGGCCAAAAGTTTGTGGACACCCGACTGTTACACCAATACAGTATGTGGGACCTCCCCAAACTAGCATTTTAAAATGAGCAAACATTTCCAAGCATGACATACACTCTGGGCAAAAAAAGCAAGCTTCATAAAGACATAGTGTGCCAAAGTTGGAGTGGAAGACCTCGAGTGGCCTGAACAGAGCCCTGAGCTTAACTGGAATACTGACTGAACCTCGCAGGCCTTTTTAAGCAGCATCAGTGTTTGATTTTACCAATGCTATTTTAGCTGAATGCCCACAAATTCCCACATTCGTGCTCGATTTGGAAGCATTTCCAGAAGAGTGGAGTGCATATGAAGGAATACATCTGGAATGGAATGTTCAGTAAAAACATATGGATGTGATGGATATGGATGTCCACAAACCTTAGGCTATAATACAATACAATTTAGTGTCAATTGCCAATCTCGTTTATGCATGGTACCTGAAAAAATATTGTCTCTTGAGTATCTCAATATATTTTCTTAGACTTTTGTTTAAATATAGTGCATTAATAATAGATAAAACTACGACTATGTGAGTAAAGAAGCAGAAAGCAGAAACCTGGATGCCTGGTATAGTGTGGTCTACTGCTCATCCTTAAAAGATATATGCCTTGCTGTTCGCAAGGGGGCGATAAAGAGCTGCGGTGTGTGCGCCCTGTGGAAACAGAAACGCAGAAAGTTTGCGTGTGTTTCAGGCGGAATGTACCCGGGCCTTTTACTGATGAGAGCACACTGCTCCCAGTCCATCTGTGCTAATAACGACCTGCGGCGGCCACCAGGGTGTGTGTCCCTGCCTCGGGTAACCCTCGTTAGCGTTCCTTCTGTGTAGAAAGAAAAGACACACACTACTGTATCTCTCTCTCTCTCTCTCTCTCTCACTCCTTTTTCTTTCCTTCTTGCTTTTCAGTACAATCAATGAGCTCCAGTTGCATGGCTTTACAGCATTTTAAGTTGTGCCAAAACATTAAAATGAACACAATGTATGCACATAGTGCGGAATACATCTGTTTCTCTGTCTGTATGCGCGTGCATGATTTTATATCTTGGTCCCTACATGGACATTTGTTTGGGAAAATGAAGCAAAAGAAAGTATTCACATATTCCAAAGTTTGATCCTGAAGGGTAAACTGTAGGTGCACCATCAATTAGCTGCATTCATTATTATTATTATTATTATTATTATTATTATTATTATAAAGAATGCAACACAAGGCGCGCGCGTGCGGTTTTCCTAATTCTACACATAGAGTGACGTCTTCATTGTGAACCATGGCACTATATGTGAAATTACACGCGATGGATAGATTTTAATGAATATGATTGTTTTTGTGATTTAAGTGCTTAAATCTTTGATCGATTATGTACATTTTTAGTTTCATAAAATGCGCAGGTTGTGTTCCGTAAAAAAATCAAAAAAACAAAAAAAACGTTTGGTTAATAGGATTGCATGATAGGCAGTGTGTTCTTTAAAGGAAAAATAAAAAAAGTAATAAAATAGATAAATAAAGAAATAAATAAAAATCACAGGTTGTGTAGGAGATTAGTAGGAGAGGTGCGCTGCGTCTTAAGGTGGAGGCAGGAAGAAATGGCACGCGCCTGCGGGATTTGATGCTCGCCCGCGGGTCCGAGGAAGAAGAGGAAGAGAGAGAGAGAGAGAGAGAGAGAGAGTTTCTTTTTAAACACCACTCAGTGAGACCTGGCCATTGGCGCACGAGCGCGAGCTGATCTGTGGCAGAAGTTGCCGGCGCGCAAACTTTTCCCCTTTTTTTTGTGCGCGCAAGTATGGATGTCTTTCCTACATGTTTTCAAGACTTCAAACGCTGAACCGCTCCTGGTTCTTTCACCACTCATCCCACGTTCTGGCTTACATTTGCAACAAACTGACTCATTTCCTGTAGTCCTCCGAGTCGCGTGCTGTGGCTGTTGCGCGGCTGTTTTGCGCGCGCTGAATTTGAGTTGTGCGTGTCCGGTGTATGTTCACTCCACGGAACTAAAGCGCAGTCGGAAGGTGCGATGAGGCTGCTTGCTTGGAGTTTGCTGATCCTGAGCCAAAGGATTCTGCGAAAGGTACGGTCACACACTTTGCTTATCTATAGACGTCGAAACGTTGGCCCGAAACAAGACTATAACGTCGGCTGCACGCTTGAAAGGCAGACCGTGCTTTTTTAGGGAGGGGGGGATTTTGTGCAGCACGCGCCGTGTTGTCCAGATCAACTTTGCACCCTCGTGGTCACGGCATTGCTCTTAGACCTCTACGTTTTTTCCCTCCAAACATCTCTTTTATAGGGAGAGTCTTTATGCATCACTGAAACTATGAGTAGTGTAAAATCAGTAAAAGCATCTCACCAGGAGAAGAGCTGACATTTTTTTGCCTCCAGATCTTTTTTTTTTTTTGCACTTGATTACTTTTTCTTGCTGTCTTATCAATCAGACCCATCAGCAACTCTTTTTTATTTCCTTCTGAAGTTGAGCATGTTCTTGCCCCAAGCTTGGCTTATCTCTGATCTTCATTTACACAAAAGAGAGTTCAGAAGTGTGTTATTTGAAGTGTGTGTGTGTGTGTGTGTGTTTGTGTGTAACATACTGTCCGAATGATAGATAGTTCACTCCATGAACACCACTGATGCGTACTGATATTTAAAACAATTTCTGAGTAACAGCAGATTTTCACACTCCACTTTAGGCGTGTGTAAAAATATTATGTTTCACAATATAAGTGTAATAACCTCTGTAATATGGCACTCATAAAACCCTCTCATACTCTCCCACCCAAGCAGGTTTGTGACCAATAAGCTCTTTTTCCTGCTCCCCACCCCAATCCAGTGTTCCACACCTGATCTCTGTGATTTATTTAAAATTGATTGCTCATTTATTATTGTTAAAAGATTATTGTTAATTCTTAGTATTACTAAGTAATTGTGCACGGTTTAGGGTTGAATGGAAAATAAATACACAGATAATGATCATTATAAATGGGATAGATATAGATGGGAGGAGGATGTAGAAATAAGTGTAGAATTGTGGCTCGTTTATTTCTATATCAGATGTTTTAATGCGAGTTGCATTCATCTTTCAGTTGCAATTTGCAAATAGTTGCAAACGATGCTTTAAAAAAAGTCACCCCAACCTATATGCTGATTCGTAGCTGTCAGGTGCTGAAAGAGCTTTTTATCTTCAAAATACTGTCTTTTCCCGATGTGTAATGCGGTGTGAAAGCATTACACATGAAAACAATCACTATCTGTGCATAGTGCTGTGGTGCATCATTTGCAAACCAAAACCACAAACCTTCCAAAATAAATATATAAATAAGTCCAGAAATCTCTTGTGTACACTGGCCTTCTGCCTTCAGCACGTTTTTTTTTTTAACACTCATTTAACAGGAAAATGTTTAAAAAGGCGTTTTAATATCGGACTGACCCTGTTTATTGGTGCTATTTTTACACCACATACAACATCTTATTGATGATCCTATTACCTTCCAGTGTGAGTATGATCATTTCATCATGACCTGCCTGTAAATCTGCAGCCTTGTGTCGCAACCTTGTCCTGCCATCCAGACAGCACCCAGAAATATGAGCCCGAGCATCATCCCTCAACACATTAGTGTCCTTATTCTGTCTTCATCAAGCAGTTGTTGTGTGGCCGAAGAGCTCGGCTCCTTGCATAGCAATTTTTTTTTTTTTTCGACCAAGGTTCAGTAGTTTAATAATCTAAAAATTGTGTGCTTATTAAATTTCCTATTACTGCACTAAAGAACATAAAAAAACAGGCGGGAAGGGAGGAGACAGGAGAGAGAAATCTATGCGCCGTCACCCGCTGTGCCGCCTGTATTTCAATATTTGATTTTATTCTCAGAGTTGAATAATTTAAACACACAGTGTTAAGAACATTTCAGAAAAAGAATGTTATTTGTTATCTGATACTAATACACGGTTCCAATACAAAGTACTCAGACACGTGCTTGCTGTAGAGATGGGGGTTATATAGCACAGAATATAGCACATCTGATCACACTGACCTTTGAGATTTAAAACCAAACATAGATCGGATTATAAGTGAACCATGCGTAAAAAAATATTCGATCATTAGGAAATATGAATGAATGTATTTATTTTATAATAATTAGTCATTTAGGAAATTAATGTCCTGTCTGTCTGTCATTTATCACATTCTGCTGAACATGCTTTAAAGACAGTGGCTATTTAATGGTGCCTGATGGAGCAATAACTATAAATATCATAATATTGAGCTGCTGCTATAATTATGACACATTTCACGACTGGGCATGTGTTCATATTAAAATTTCATATCCTGTGAAAGGTCTAATTTTTATTAAACAAATGTAACATTCAGTGTTTTTCTTTATATGTTTCTTAGAGTGACATTTGAACAGAAATTGATCTTTGGAAACCTGCTGCATCCTCATTAATAACCTCGAGGTTTGTCTTTAGTAAGAAGGATGCTTGTAATTCTGCCTTCTGTTTTGGTTTAGATGACAGATAACGCTCTCTATGTTGCCTCCTGAATGGAGCACTTTTTTATCTCCAGATGTGTTGCCTGCTGAATTCAGAAGGAGGTGATAATATTTTGAAGTACACCCACTCACACACACAAACATCGATCAGCCATAACATTGAAACCATTTACATTTACGTTTGCGGCATTTAGCAGACGCCCTTGTCCAGAACGACGTACAAAAGTGTTTTGAGTCTCTATCATTGAATAAATCTACACTGGTACGGCTAGACTACAAATTTATTATAAATCAGCCTAAACTTTGTAGTGCTAGAGGATTTTAGCTAGCAGGGTGCAGTGCGAGGAGTGATGAGGTCTCTGAGGTTAGAGGGTGCTGGTCCATTTTGGGCCTTGTAGACAAACATCAGTGTTTTGAATCCGATACGTTCAGCTACTGGAAGCCAGTGGAGAAAGCGCAGCAGTGGGGTGGTGTGGGAGAACTTGGGCAGGTTAAACACAAGTTATTCAGCTGTGTTTTAAGTTATTCAGCTGTGGATAATTTGCAGTGGACGAATAGTGTTCAAAAGTAGACATGCCAGCGGGTGAGAAGAGAGTGAACACCACCTGAGCAGGCTGTGTGAACAGAAATTGTTGAATCTTTCGGATGTTGTAGAGAAGAAATCGACAAGAACGAGCCACATTAGCAACATTTCAGGAGGACAGTTGATTGTACATAGTTTTCCAAAGGTTGAGAGCAGTGACTGAAGGGGAGAGCAGAGAGTTATGAAGAGTAATTCTAAGATCCTGATCTGGAGATGAATCACCTGGGATGACCAGCAGTTCGGTTTGCTGGGGTTGAGTTTTAGTACATGAGCAATCATCTATGAAGATATGTCCGCCAAGCATGTCGAGATACGAGCAAAAGTTGTGGTATCTGAGGGAGGAAATAAGATGAGTTGAATGTCATTACCATCGCAGTGGTAAGAAAACCCTTGTGAGGATATGACTTGGGTTGAGTGTCAAATAGTCTTCAGCAGTCAGGAAGGATGGAGCAGGTGGAGCAGGGGGGGTTGAATAGTGGCTCGTCAAGGAATGGACTTTACAAGACCTCTGAAAGTGTGCTGTGGTATCCGAAACCTAGATGTTAACAGCAGATCTTTACATCCTGCAAGTTGTGAGGTGGATCTTAATGGACCGGACTTGTTTGTCCCACTAATCCCAAAGTTGTTTGGTCAGATAGAGATCTGGGAAATTTGGAGTATTTTGAACTCTTTGTCATACTCCTCAACTCATTCATGAACTGTTTTTTCCAGTGTGCATTGTCCTGAAAGCCTTTTGCCATGAAGAGAGTGAGCTTGGTGATGTGGTAACATCAGGTCAGGACATCAGGTCACATCACATACATGTACATATACAGATTAATAGACAGACACACACACACACACACACATGCACTAAAGTGTACCACCAAATTACATAATCTGAGAATATTTGTTTTCGATGTGAAATGTAAAAGTTGGTTTATTTTATTTCAAGTTTTTGATACATATATTTATTATGTCTGTGAGGCAAGTATTCACTGAGATTTAGGTTGTTTTATTTCTTTCTGTGAAGAGAGATGACAGAAACGGTAAAGAGCGCTTCCTGTATGGTTCCTTTATTTTACAATAGCACAGCATTTTGTTTTTGTTGTTATGATGGTGTACAAATAAAAGTAGACTCTTTACAGATTCAGATGATGTATTGCTCTTATCTGTACAATAGAAAAGACAGAGTAATTTCAGTTCATTTCAGCATTATGAGAAAAAAAGCCGCAAAACGCACCAGCGCGTTTGTCGACCCCAGGTTAATTGCTTGATTTTTTTTTTTTTTTTTTTTGCTTGATTTGAAACTTGGTGCATCAGCAAAACAAATGTATAGTGAATAAAAAAATATGTTTTTGGTAGAGTTTATTTTTTATATTTTAGTAAAGAAAGGACGTTGTAAACAAATTGTGTTGCGCTGAATGTTTTATTTTCACCTCTTTTACATTTATTTATTTATATTCTTAATAAAAATCAAACAGCATCGAGATCAAGAAAATTTAACAAACACGTTGCATTAATTGCATGTTAATAAAATGAGTGCCATAAAAAAAAATCGGCGTTAATTCGTTATAGCGTGTTAATTTTACATACGTATATATGTATGTTGATGACTGACATATGGCTGATATGTTTGCCCGTTTTTATTTTTTCCTCCCTTCATCGCATAAAATCTAAAAGTTGAATCATAAAAAGTGATACAGAAAATTGCTTAAATTGAAGATTTAAAGATTTGTTTAAATTTTTAAACAACACAAGCTTTTTCAATCAATGCAGTTGTTAGCAGGTTTTGGTACCAGTGCCTACCTGTTGCCTAAACTACAGCTGGTTGGAAGATCTCTAACAAAACAGTTAAAAAAACTTTACTCGCATTCTCTCTCCAAATGTTATTTTCATTCTCTCTTCAAAAGAAGTATCATATAAAATATATAAGGCCAGATGAAGAACGAATGATATGAACTAAAAGCCAGAGACCGCTGGCTCTGGTCAGACGGTGTCTGCAGTTTTTCCTGTTGATTCTGCTCATCGTCGAGAAAGAGAATGCAATTGGTGTTTTAGCAACTTAGCAGACATGTTTAAACAAAAAAGGTTAGTAAAACAAAACCTGTTAGTAATTCTTTCTATGTTTACACTTGTAACGCTTCCAGTTTTACTGTTTGGATGCTGAATACACACTACTGCCACCTGTTGGTATGGAAGTGTTATGTTACCTCAAGCAAGTGCAAAATGTACACACACGGTTTGGTGTCTGTTGCACCTAATAATCTGCCTAATTTGCAGAGCAATTGGTCGATGCCGATTAATAAAGAAAATGACAAAAATCGGCCCAATCAGTGGACCTCTAATATGTGTGTGTGTGTGTGTGTGTGTGTGTGTGTGTGTCTGGGTCCAAATGCCAAAACAGACCTGACCCATTGAGCATTACAGCATAAAATTTTTCAGCAATTGAAGCTTTTGTAACTGTTACCGGTTCACCACTGTTCCTTCCTTGGAACATTTTTGATATATACTAGGGGCGTAACGGTACATGTATTCGTACCGAAATCTTTCGGTACAGGGCATTCGTTTCGGTACACATGTGCACTGAATCCAAACTTTTTTACGTGCGGAACATAGATACTTAAAATCCAGAAAGTTAGCTTTAAATGTAAGAATTTTATATATATATATATATATATACATACACACTGCATATATTAGACTATTTACAGACACATGTAAAGATTTAACATTTGAATGATATATTATTTTTTGTTTGTTTCAGGCTATGAAAAAACCCTGCCTTTATTGTATCTTCCTAGTGGGTTACAGACTGTCTTCTGTATTTGAAGTTATTGGCTCCTGTGTTTGAGAGAACAGAAATTGGCTATTTCAGCCAGAAGAAATCTGTGCCACTGAGGTACTGGCCATACAGCTGTCTACAGAACTATTTTTTCCTGATATCTGTAGGAGCCCACACTAAGAAATGCAAACAAATTGTATAGTGATGGCTATTAAGTGTATTTTTAAGCCTATTATAGGGTTAAGCTAGTGATGACACATGGTAAACTAAGTATATTATGATAACTCGTTTCTTATTAATAAGTGGAGTGAGAACTAGCTGTAACAAAAAAAAAAAAAAGGTGGTTTACAGAAATGTGCTCTTAATATGGGGATTATTGGTTTATTTATAACATCAATATAAATGGGCTTTGAGGCAGAATTATCCGGTTTTACAGATTTAAAACATAAAAAAAAAAAAAAGATCGAATAGCAAAAAGGCAAATCGATTTATAGTTCTCAGTCCAGTAAAGGTAGCCCAAGGTTTTTGCCTTGAGCAAGTGTATTTATCACGCTCACTGTTACAATGACTGATGCTGCCAGTACCTATATCAGTAGTGGGATCCAAAAAGCACAGTGAAAAATACAGCAATGTTTCAGCTCCAGCTGCTCTCTCTGTGCAAAGACACATGTGCTCCTGCACTCAAACACAAAAAGCACCAATCAGACACTTTAAACTGCAATAACCATCCAATCAGGTATTGACAATTATACGCAGCGCTCCCACCGGCTTGCGGGGTAAACAGATGTGTCTAATCTTTCAGTAGAAGTAGACCAGATCTCCCCAGGCAGCAAAAGAGAGCGAATGAGACAGAAGACAGAGTGAGACGGAGATATGCTTGAAACCAGGCTTCTACCAGGAATGCCCATGGCCAGCTACTACTTAGTTTAGCCAGTGGAGTCCTGAGGCTGGTACTGTGCCAATTGTATACCTAAATTAGAGAGTAAAAAACACAAAGACTGGATATAAGCATCAATATGGTTGTAAAGGGGTTGTTTACATTTCATTTTTGACGTGATTTGGTGACTGAAAGGTGTAAAAACTGCAAAATGCAAGTTTGTTTAACATAAGCAAACGTCCAAAATCTCTATTAGCCATTAGCTTAAAAGCATACCTTCTATACCACTCATTTTACCAGAATCTTTCGTATGCACAGCTCGTGCAAATGTGTTTGCTTTCCTCTCACCAGCTATGACACACGTCACAAAATGGATGGTGCGTGTCTCCCAGATATTACTCAGCCCCCTGATCAGCACACTTCGCCAGAATTACAACTCATGCACAGCAAGAGGGAACCCTGACTGCTTAGAATGTATAAAAAGAACTCCCATCAAAAACGATTCTCCTTCATAATCCTCCATGCACTCAGAGCCTTCTACACCTGTGCGTATATCACCCTGAAAAGACAGGAGGTGGGAAAAAGATTGCCTCGCCTCAGAACGAGAGAATGAGCGAATGAAAGAGTGAAGGAGTGCTCCATAAGGAGGCTGCTAGGCTGATGATGAGGGGTGGGGTGAGGGGGACAAACGGCCTTATTTATCGCCAGCAATTACCAGTGAGGTATTTCTGCTGTAATGGCAGGAGGAAAATGAAACACTTCAGCGGCGAACTGATAAAGGGACCTTATGATAAAGGGGTATTGTGCTTGGGTTCATCAAACTGCCCTCTATTCCTTTTTTCTTTTCTTGCGCTCTTCGTTTCTCTGTGTCTGTCTGTTCTTCTCTGCCATGTTACCAGTGTGAGACATTGCGAGACATTGAAATATGGAGCCGCAAAGGTCTCAGCAGTCCACCTCCTGCTAAGATGTGTATCTTCGCCGTGTGCTGTTTTGCATGTGATAATAAAGCCACGGGGAGATAAGGCGAATAGAGGGACAAAGACAAAGATGGAGTGACTGCCTCAGCGAAGAGCAGGAGGAAGAAGAGAGATGGCGAGAAGGGAGCGAGTAATGGATAGGACAGAGACCTAAACAAAAGAAGAGAGATAGTCACTCAAATACAAAGAGATTAAAGCGCCTCGTTAAACCTATGATCTCTATTGTCTCGGATTATAGCTATTTAGGAAAACAATTCTACGAAAAATTGTGGATTGTCATGTAACATAAAAATGTGTCATTTTATAATACGATTTTATTCAAGTCATTTCTGAGTAGTATTTATAAATAGAAAACATGTCTGTATGAATTTAAAAGGAGTTGTGTATTTACCTTGATAGCCATTCAGCTTGAACTTACTGTAGATGATTAACATGTTTCCTTATTTTAGAATCAAATGTTCAAGACAGTTTTGCTGAAATGTTTTGTTTTGAAAGAGGAACGTAAACAAAAAAGTAACAGTTAATTCAATGGCATAATGAGAAACACCCATGCTGTATATGAAACTGCATTCTACTCCCTATTCTGTACAAAAGAGCATTATGGGTATTTGGTGCCCTCTAGGGCAGTTAATTATTAAAGACAGTATTAGAATGATTACTTTCTAATTTTAATGATTTTCTTGTTTCAGCTTTACATGTTTTAAGTTAAAGACAAACTTGAGACAAACTGTGAGTGAGACTTTATTACAAGTTTATTAACAATCAACAATCATTGTGATAAAGATGCTTTTGTGGCTTTAGTCATTTCATGATGGGAAACAGTTCATGTGCTGCTTATGGTATAACCATCAGTAGAAACAAGTAGCCTATAAATAATGTGTTGAATCTCAAGTGTAAAGGAACAGATATCTATAGCTTAAATAAATAACCTAAATAATATTGTATGTGTTTAGCAATAGTACAGATGGTCTCTCGCCCTGTGAGATGCCACACTCTCGCTAGCGGTCGACGGAGTAAAGTTGTATTAATGTATATTTTTTTTCAGTTGAAACGGTTTCAAACAGCAATTTTAGTGATAAAACCATGGCTTCCAAGGGCCCAAGTACGCCTTCTGCTTGTAGTGAAAAAAAGAAGAGGAAAGCCATCAGTTAAGAGCAGAAAATGGAAATTATATATCAGCATGAAGCAGGAAAGGCTGTCACAGCCATAGTGCCATCTCCGACTTATTTTCGATATTTTCTCTATATTTTCGACTTACGATGGCGTCGTAGTAACGTATCTAATTCGTAAGAAGAGGTCTACCTATACATGAAATAATTTAATAAAAACATTTGTGAAATTTATTTTCCAGTTATATGGGTCTTTTGCTGCAGAAAGTTTGAGAACCTGTGCTTTAGGGTACATTTAGGAAATGTTTCACTAAGCCTTGGCTACAAAATGGCAGAAATCCCCAAGAAGTGCACTGTGCAGGGAAGGTCATTCACAGACTGCTACAGAACCTTCCTGTTCCCTTCTTTCCTTTTCCCCCAGCTCTGCTCTAACCATTCCCCTTGATAATTAATAACAACTGTTCCTCATGATTAGTTTCATTGGGCCTTGTTAGATTGTCGCTATAAAACCCCAGGCTTTCAAAAGTCTTACAAATAAAATGCATCTCTAAGCAGTGAGTCTTATATTCTTTAGTCAGTGCTTCCCAAGTGGTCTCCCAACTTTTTTTATTTTTTTATTATAAGAGTGGACAGGCTACTATTGATCCCAACAATCTTTTGTGAACAAGCCTCAGTAAAGAAACTTGGTGTCTATATTCAGCTGCTTTTGGCTGCTAGTGTTATGTCATTAAATAAATCTTAGCAGATTTCTTTTGAGAAGCTGAAGTGAGGAGGCAATCCAAACAGATTGGACAATTATTTAAGTCGCAAGACACTGCTGGTTTGAGGCTTTACATTGTTCGCACTGAAATGAAGACAGACATGCGGAAGTGGCAGTGATTAGTCCTAGTTAAGTTTGCATCTGTGTCCTAGTTAATGTGTCTCCACTCATCAGTGGTAAACAAGAAACGTGTGTCCAAATGTGTGTCGCTTCCAAACAGACAAGCTCAAAAATAGTTCAGATCAGCAGGGACACTTCGCTTGCCATCTTAATTAGTATGTTTAAGCACAAATTTGCATAATCCAAAAATACTTTTTCTATTATTACAATAGCTGGACACCCAACCTCACACGGAAAAAACACTATGATTTTCACCAGAAATCAGATACTAGAAAATAGAGATTTGGTTGAGAAGTTAAGCTTGTTGGAGTTGAGATTTACGGAGCTGAGATTTGTGGAGTTCAGATTGATGGAGTTTGGTGATCAGTAGAGCTGAGATTGGTGGATTTGAGATTATTGCAGCTGAGATCAGTGGAATCGAGTATGATGTAGGTTGGTGATTGATGGAGCTGAGATTGGTGGAGCTGAGATTGGTGGAGTTTGATGATTGGTGGAGCTGAGATTGGTGGAGCTGAAATGGGTGGAGTTTGAAGATTGGTGGAGCTGAGATCGGTGGATATGAGATCTGTGTTTTTATTTGTGGAGTTGAGATTGGTGGAGTATGGTGATGGATGAAGCTGAGATTGGTGGAGTTGATATTAGTAGACCGGAGATTGGTGGATTTGAAATTGGTTGTGCTGAGACCTCTGGAGATTAAATCTATGAATCTGAGATTGGTGGAGTTGAGATTGATACATATGTGATGTGTTCACTGGTGGCATTGATGAAAGGAAAAGGAAGCTTGAAAGATTTAAATGTGGAATGGTTTGCTAAATTGTGGAAGTTAAGAGAATGCCATATTATACTTTAAATGTCCTTTTATACTCAAATGATTCTAAACTCAAATGATTTGCCTTTTCTCTAGACATAATATTACAACTAGTAGACTGGATGCTTGTTTTTTTGTTTATGACAGTCATTTTTTGTATGACCATGCTTATTTATGATGTAAGCAGAACCTACTGATTTTCTTTAATCTAAGGCTTGGTGTTAGAGGATCTTTGTTGTTTAATCTAACATGAAGAGCACTTTACCTTACACTGTGTTTTAGAAGATTTCAGTGGTATAATGCTTATACCGTGTGACAAGTAATAATCCTAAGAGTGCTGTACTCGCACACTGTAAAATTGGCTTTAGGTCGATTCTGGTTGTGATTCTTGTAGTACATGAAAAAAACAACTGATTTTTTTTAGAGCAAGAATATTATTGTCCTTTCTCACTTAAAAATTGCATATAGGTTTTTCAAATCAGTGTGCATTAATTGACATCAGATTCTGTCAAGATCTTTTTCTCGTGTGTGTGTCTGTGTGTGTGTGTTAGGTAGTCTAGTCGAGTGGACAGTCTTGGTTTAAGGTCTACTCCATGTAGAGTGTGATGCATGGAGACAGACCTGCAGTAGATATAGAACTGTGGATTTTGCATGCAATAAAAATTTAAGGGATAATCCGAGACATGCCGAATGCCAGAACCCAGCAAAGCCCAGGTTTGGAGTGTCTGCACCTACACACACACATGAATGCACAAAAACTGGTTAGTTTTGTTGTTTTTATCTTTTTTATTTTTTTATATCTTCTCCCATGGCTTGAACAGAATTAATTTTGACAAGCATTTAATTTATTGAAAGGAAAAGGGGAGGGAGGAAGCTGTGTTTTATGACCTGATGTAAACCACAGGGTATTTACATTAATGTAATAACAGTAATAACATATAAAGGAGCGAACAATAGACCAAGCAGAAATCCAATGAAAGCAAAATAACTATACAGATCTGAACTAGAGGGCAACAGAAGAGAACATGGAAGAAGATTTTATAACATTCACTTCAGGTATTAGTGCTAAAATTTTAGTTACATATAAGATTTACATAAACTTTTATTCAGTAATAGAAATTTGAAGAAAGAAATACAGAAAGTTGCAAATGGTTAGCAGTTATAGCCTTATTTACTTTGTTTTATATTAAATCCCACCAGCTGTTCTTGCTAAGTTGAATTTGTATGAGATTTCAGGCTCATGTCTTTCCCTGTGTTGTTCTTCGATTAGAATGTAGCCCAGGTCTGTATCATACATGCTGCAATAATTACTGTATATAAATCATATGCTTTCTTTGTATTCCTCAAATTGACAGTGAGGGAGATGAATTTATTTATGGATACATTTCAAGACACACATGGTGACCTTGCAAGACAAAAAAAGTGTGCTTAAGCATCAGTTTGTTTCAGTAAATATCTGTTCTGTCTGCGTATGCATCTTGGAGTGTGTGTGTGTGTGTGTGTGTGTGTGTGTGTGTGTGTGTGTGTGTGTGCGCGCGCATGTACACGCCCTTAGATCTTTAGTAGCTCTAGTTGGATTGGAGATGGCAGCATTCAGTGTTGAATAATATACACTCTCAGCTTGGGTTATTCTTAATTAGCTTGCTCAGAGAAGGGCAAGTGGGGGAGCAGTCTAAGACCTTCAACTGGGTCCAAGTCTACCCAGAGGAGTCTCTGTGTGCAGGGATCAGAGACAGACACCCAGCGAGGGAGAGGGAGAAAGATATAGATAGAGTAGGCGTGTGTCATATTTCTTGTCATAAACATGTTCAAATGCTCCAGTTCAGTTCACATACAGCACAGTATCTGACAAGGTTTGGTCCCAGCCTTGTATCTTGTTGTTCCTCTACTTGGATGCAAGAATTATAGTTTAATTACACAAACCTTAAAAGTAATAAAGACAATAAGTATATATACACAAGGCAATTGGTATTCAGATATAAGTAGGGCTGAATATTGATTGATATGTGAATTAGTAGTTATCCTGATTAACGTGTCGTCGGGTGGTGTTCTGAGCTCTGAGCACACCTTCACCCGTTTCTGCTAATATTCCCCTATTACCCCATATTTATTCATATTTATTATACATATTTATTATACATACAGTGACCTCAGTCATAGTATTTTACTCCACATATCTGCACTTTATTTCAAATATAGTCATACTGTTGTTTAGGGTGTAAATGTACACAACTGCAAAACATAAAATTGTTTGTCCTTTTTTTTTTTTATCAATGCAGTTTATTATTATTAACATTTGTGAACAGCAACAGTTTACAGTTTATTTTTATACAATTTTAAATGAAATACCTGCTTGGGTCAATATTATATATATATATACACCTATATACCATGTATAAAAAATAATAATAATAATATTTTTATAAAAATGTAATATATAAAAATAAAATATAGTAAAAACAATTATTCAATACTTTTTTTATTATATTGATTCAGTTGAATATTTGATTACATTGGCCCAAATAAAACTGATTAAAACCAATTAAACAAATGGAAAAAATTGATTAAATAATTAACATTTGTTACAATCCATTTCGGTAATGTTTGTGTGTCTGTGTGTGTGTGTGTGTGTGTGTTTTGACTGTTATACTTATTTCATCATCATGTCAGGATTTTGTCCATTTAAGAGAAAATCTTGAAGCTTGTCATTAAATGCTAAAAAATTAATATCGTAAACTTTTAGCGATGGCGGGAAGTGGCATGATTTCGCACAATCACAAAACAATGCACTACAAATCGTATTTCTGGTACAGTGTGAGTGAGTAGCCACAGTGACACTGTGCTAACTCTAGTTTCTTTTTTATACATGACATTGTTGTGTTTGTTTTTAAGTTTAATTATTAAAAAATAATATATATATATATACAAGGAAAGAAGAAGAGAAATATATATATATATATATTTCCATGTCTGACCCATTTCATTTCATGTCCATCAATAGGTGTGTGTGTGTGTGTGTGTGTGTGTGTGAGAGAGAGAGACCAATAACATTTGAATTTAAATTTGAGTTTAGCTGTAAAATGGCCATCAGGAAAGTTGTTTTTGAGGCAGCAAATGTGGATGTGAATGGCTCTGTAATATGTGCTGGATAGTAGAAGGAATAGAAAAGTTTGTTTCCTTAATAATCCAGACTGGTCTCTTTAGGGTAGTGCTGTGTGTGGTTATCTCTGTGGTTGGAGGGTCTTCTCTGGTAATATGTTGAGTTGGTTTGAGATTGATACTTGAAGGGGATGTGACCTAAACTGGAAGTGTTTTTGTTTGTTTGTTTAAACACAATATACCCAATTCAGGAAATTCTGGATAATTGGTCAGTTAATTCTGGTACTACATGATTAAAATTAGGTCTTAAGGGCAAAGTGCACCTCCGATTTATATTTATATATCTTGTGCCAGTTTAGTACACATTTTCTGTTCAACTTATTTAATAAATGTATGTTTGATTGTTTACTTATTTTATGTATAGATTACAATTCTGTGTGTATGTAATGGTTTTTCTTGCCCAATGATTCCCTCGAGCTTGGATTGAGATTTTTTTTTCCTTCCATGTCATCTTGGCAATCTGAAAGTCGATCATGCTTCGATAACTGCTGACTGGCGTGCAGTCGTTCAAGCGTGTCCACCCACTCCCACAGACAAGCTCAGCTGGATTGTCTCTGCCATTCTTGCTCTCCATATGTTGTCTCCAGCTCTAAGTTTAAATTAGGTGTCCCTAAGGATGCATCCGTATATGCACATGTTCTTGTACAGGTATTGGTATTGTTTAGGTAAAACAGACAATGTAGCAGCAGGAGTTTACCATTATACACTGACACGATGGGATTTCCACATGAACAAGTCAGCCCATGATAGAGTATAACTGATTCAAAAGCTCTTCTGCATCCTGTCTTTATCCTGACTTTAACATGACACGCATTGAATGGCATTGAACATTGTATTCTGATAAGAACAGTGTTAGGTGTTTTAGGAAGTGCAACCTTCTAGCTGTTCTATAGCTGCTCGTAAATAAATAAATGAACATTATTAACTTGTGACCTGCTGAATCGCCACTTTGCACTTCTCTGACTTTTTAAACTTTTTTAGCTTTGGAATTGGCCTCTGCTGTGACTGAAAGGACACAGGCAACAGGTAATGCTTTTTAAAAAATCAGACCACTTCCTATTATATTACATGTGAAAAAAAAGTGCTAGCAGTTGAGAAAAAACCTACTTCAGAAACCTAATGGATACCGTATGCTGACCCGAACCAGCATTAACAATATTAGGTAGATGTTGTTTATTCATATAGTAAAATGTTTACTAATTGTAGATTATATGAAGTTTTGTATAAGGAACAGTAGCCACATTTACGTGTACACTTTCCTATTCCGATTAAAATCATTCAAACTGAAAGATTCGGTGGACTGTTTACATGAGGCGTTATTTATTTCGAAATGGTGTTTATATGTGCTGGTGCCTTTCAATTGGAATGACTTTGTGACAGGTGCATATTAGCACATATGTCCTGTTTGCCACTTTTAATTCCCGTCAACATGGAGTTCCATTATTTCTTATGCACGCTAGTTTTTATGTAAAGTGTTGCACTTAATCAGCAAGGTATAAGGAAAAGATGGCTGCTGTACATCTCTAAGGAGCATCTAAATACTACCCCTCCCTCTTCTGAAAAGCAGAAGTGTGTCGAAGGTGCGTAGCAAGGACTGGTTCGGAGACGGTTGTATTGCTGATATTTAGTGGCCTGGAATGGAAAATAAACTTTCGCAAGAGTCACCGGTCATTCACAAGTTTGTGTGGACTGGTAGAGGGATTTATAGCCCCAGCAGAAGAGACCGTCAGAAATCCAATTTCCCCTATTATGCGTGTCGCCGGTTGGTTTATACAAACTCGGAAGCTGTGCGGAATACTGTGTTGTGGCAAATCAAGTGTTCACAAGAGCACAGTAATAAAAGTTTGTGTACATTTGCAAGCAATCGGTTTAAAGCGTTTAGATGGAACAATTTTGATTTTGTTCGGATTATAGAGAGCTTTATCCCACCCCTCTCAAACCGATTACAATTTCATTCGGTTTGGGCATTTTCATTGAGGTGTTTATATGGAGCATTTTCATTCGGATTGGATTTATAAACTGATTGCAGTGCACAATGTAAACGCTCCTACTGGTAGTTACTTACGCAAACATACACAGGTCGGCCATTACAATATTGTGTAGGTTCCCTTGTGCCAGCAAAAGACCTCTTTAGTGTCAGCACCAAGACTTCAGCAGTAGATCCTTTAAGTCCTTTCATTTGTGAGGTGGGTCTTTTTATGGATTGGGTTTGTATGCCCAGCACACCCCACAGATGCTCAATTTGATTAAGTTTTGGGCAATTTGGCTACTTTTTAACTTTTTTCTCAAACCACTCCTGAACATTGTGTAGTATACCAGGGTGTATTCAGTATCTTGCTGGAATAGGCTTTTGCCTTTAGGGAATGCTCTTGTCATGAAGGAGTGTATTAAACTACAAAAATGTAGGTGGGCTGTGTCAAAGTAACTTCTCTTGGCTGTAGTGTTACCAAATATTTTTCTCTTTAATGTTTCCAAAATGACTCTGCAATGCTTTGGAGTCAGAATTTCCTAGAGGAACAAATGCTGTTTGAATGTAACAGCAGAGCTGGGGAGAGTACAGCTGGCATGTCTGGATCTGTAGACCAGAGCGTCTGGCATTTGTTATAGCTGTGACTTTGGCCATTAAAGTTCCCTGAACTTCATGTATGTGTTGTGACCATTCCACTTTGTATAACATGATGTCCAAAATACCACATGCAACTTCTGTCATCCTCTACCCATGTGAGGTAAATGTTTTTCTGTGTTCATAGCAGACTTCAGTGAAATGCGATACAGGGATCTCTTTGTCTAAATAGAACCGCTTTGCAGGTCCTCTGGTAGCAGTAAACCATCTCAAAGAGTTTTAATAAAACCAGATATTGACAGATTCAATTACTTCAGCGTTTGCTGCTTATGTTCTTTAAAAGTGAACATGATGGCCCAACATTTAGTTTCCGCACAACCTTCCCTGGTCCCTTGAAATGAAACTGTCCACTGTCTGAAGACACCAAGACATCATGTGTAAATGGTAAGTGCTGTAATGTGTAAATCACGGTAAGTGCAGATTTGGATTGGAGTTATTGCATTCAAGATAGACAATTGTTTACACATATATCAACTAATAAATTCAAGTTATTATAGCATCTCTGCTAAGATTAACAAGGTGAACATTTTGCATTGTTTCAGGAATCATTTGATGTCTTTTAAAAATGCTGCTGGAACATGTCCAAGCTCTACACTCAGTTTATATTACATTTACATTTATGGTATTTGCCAGATGCCCTTATCTACAGTAAGTTACAGAACTATTTTGAAGTTTCTATCAATAAAAACATCCTGATACTGGTTCCCTAGGTTACAGACATGTATCTGTATAGAAAAAACACTGCTGTAGAGGAAGTATATGAAAAACACAGGCAGCACAATATTGTTTTTGTTTTGTGCCTACAAAATATTACTGTTTTGGCTATATACATTTTCTTATACTTACAATTAGCCATACATACAGTATCTGGAATCTTCAGTGTGTATTGTAAATATAAAATGTTCACTATCATGCTACCTAAATAAGAACCTTGCTTTATGTACATTATGTGTGTGTTAAATTAATCTGTTATGAGGTTAGCCAAACCTATTTGCTAAAGACAGCATCAAGCTCTTAAGCTGAAGATAGAGATATTTTAAACCACTGGTTCTCAGAGTAGGCTCCAGGGACTCACAGGGTTACATGAAGCATAACAGACTGGTCCATGATTTTTTTATTTACTCATAATGGAAATCATAACCCACTGTTAGCAACAATATTATTCTTCTAGTTCTTAAATTTTCAGTCTCTTTGCTTGAATGGTTTTATTACAAAATGTATTATTTAAGACCTAACATTCTCTGTCAATAAAAAGTAAGAAAATAAAAGCTCTATGGCTCTAATACATAGAAAAAAATATTATTGTACACATTTAAATAATGTTTTTTTTATATGTGACCAGGGGTTTATTAAATTTATTATAAAATTCAAGGTGATCTGGGCAACAGAACCCATTGTTAGACTTTTCCATTGCACTCTATTAAGGTTAGGTACTGCGGATGCATTTACCATGGATGCAGCAGGAAAGACAGAGGGAGGACGAAATATACAGTCTTTTAATATGAGGCTTCTCCAGTGTTTTTTTTTTTTCCAAATGTGATTGGGCTTATCCGACTCACATTTGGTGTGCAGGTCTCTGAATAAAGCTTTGTGTTGCATAGTGATTGGTGCTATGAACCATAACGGGTCATATGGCAGTTGACTGTTTACCTCTTTTGGTGAATGTTTTTCTTCACAAAGGAGCACATAATGTGAAACTGTCAGATTAAAGATTCCACCTGAGATCTTTGGCTTGACCTTCTGGCAGAAATTCAACAACTATGTTGTTGGAAGCTTTCGTTTTGTTTAGTTTTTGATAGAAGATGCATTTATTTGCCACATATACATAATTGTGTAAACATAATAACAGTGAGGTTTTGGGTATGATGCCCCTGGAGCAGAAAGGGTTAAACAGTGGCAGTTTCTGGTGATGGGATCCCCAATCTGCTCTCAGGACTTTTGGTCTTTGACTAATTGCAGTTCTAAATTCTACTATACGTCAGAATTGCACGTCAGCTTGTTTTTTTTATTGACCCTACATCATGTCTTCAGTATGTATAGTGCTGCGCATGGAAAGATGTTAATTGACATCAAAGAAGAGTGTTCCTGACAAGGACTTATTTTGTTCATTATAAACTGAATAGGTTTTGACAACTCTTATATTTTGTCTTGCAGGATATAATCTAACAAGGTATATTTTACCTCATGACCTGGATTCAGATTTCTGCAGGTTTTCTTTTATGTTCATTATTTTGATTTCCTGTAGAGATGCCTGGTTATCAAATTTTGAAAGGACTGGTTAAGTGTTGGAAGATGTTTGTCACCGCCACACTCATTACATTGGAGTGGTTTGGAATCTTTAGTGAGGTGATCTGCTGAAAAATAATATCTATCAGAGCCTTTACTGTCTCTGAGATATCTCCTCAGAGGATGGGGTTTGTTGTTGTGGAAAACATTATTTGTTTGGATCTTGAGTGATATAGAATCATGACAGGCTCGGAAGAGTCCTTCTCATAGACACTGTTCTTTTTATATTATGTTTTACAAATGTTCCCTTTTTGATAAAAACTTGGCTGCTGATATTCAGGCCAGTAAAGCTTGGGTAACTTTAGCATGCTCTTAAACAAACAAGATTAAGAATTGTGGACATGGAACCCTGTGTTCTTCCTTGTAGCATATATCAACAGAAATCAGTTTCTATCATATCAATTTTCTGGACAATATATACACTTCACATTAAGTTTTTTTTTTTATCTCTCAGTGCAATTATGTGCTTCTTACAATTGTTGGTAAAAAAAAACAAAAACAAACATTCTACTAATTTCAGTAAAGCATCTTCTATGCTTTGAATTGAGCCAAAGACTATATTTCTTCCAATCTCTCCCACACCTCAAATATTTTTTGCTCTAATTTGTTTTGTTTGTAAGGCAGACATTCTCAGCCAATTTGACAATAAGGAAAGGAGTTCTCTTGGTGAGAAGTTGAAGATTTTGGAAAAGAGAAACCAGAGGCTTTCCAAGCCTAGTGGTTTCTTAGGTTGGTCAGAACATTTAAATAAAATCTGAGCTCACCATATCACATTAAATATGTTCTAAATGTGCTGATGTGTTGGATTCAGACAGCGTTTGGCACTAGTTGTGTCTGAGGTATATGATGTTTTTTATATTGCTGCACTGTTTCTTGAAGTTGCGGGTGAGGATATGTGGATAGGTCATATAACTCTTGGCCATCGATTTCTCCTGACTGGAGATTACTTTCTTCATGTATCTCATAGCTATTATACACTTGTCTGTACCTGATGAAGCTTCAAGTGATTTTGAGCCTTAGAGTAGCTGTTGATGCCTATGTGCTCATATAGATGGACATATTCACATGTTCACTGAACTGCATCAATTCATGCCAGTTTGGATTCTATAGAAAAATCATTAGTTTGTGCTGTTAAGTGCTTCATCTTCAGTAATGAATGTTATCGCAGCTGATCTTTTCTTTTGCAGAACGTACAGGGTTGCTTGTAGCTCCGCACTGCTCCTTTTTGCCTAGGTTGTGGCCCTGGATTGTTCTTTTTCTAAACATGCTTTTGTTTTAATAATCTGAGGCTATAGTGACTAATTAGAACTCAACAGTATAAGAGCACATGTTGAATACTGTATCACTGTTCTTTAAGTTAGTCCCGGATAATCCACGGCTCGGAACATGCAGCTAAGAAAATTCTTGTATTTTTAATTTGGGGCCTAACTAACAGCAAGTTGCGGATTATCTTAAAATTTGCAGGAATCTGCAGTGGTACAGAATGTTTAGGAACGTTAGAAATTACATTTTAAACTATGTTATATGTTCACTAACAAATTCTATAAAACACATTATTGTATTGAAGTGACATAATGTTTAGATGAATTCACTAAGGTACCATATGGGCTGTGGTGGTGCGTCCAAAATTTGTGGATTTTCGGAATTGTCTTTTCACGTAATTTTCACATGAAGAGCATTATACAGTTTTCGTTTACCGTGCTAATGTTTCACCTTCATCAATGACACAGGTGACGCTATTTTGCAAGTAGCTGTGTTATCTTATTGTCATGCTAACCCGTAACTTCAGCAGCCCAGCTAATCGACAACGGCATTTTTTGACAACAAATTTAATTATCGATTATTATCGATTTCATCAATTAGTTGTTGCAGCCCTACTTTGAATGAAATGTGTTATATGCATCCTAATCTGTGCACTCTGCAAAACATCCTACATTTATATGCACATTACTGAAATCTGATTCACAGCTATGTGCATGTGTAGAGTGAGATTTAGTGCAATTATTACCATAACATCAAAAAGTGGAGCTTTAGAGTCCAGTCAGCATTATCTTTAAATAATCACACTTGTGCTGTTAACAAGTTTTACATTATTTCCTGCCCCATCAAATCGTCAACGAAGTGTGGTGTTTAAGGAGACAGCTAAAATAATTTGTTACCATAGTAAAGTTGCTTAGCATTTCGAAGCCCAGAATATCTGAAATAAAACTGACGGTTGGCCGTCAGTCAGCTTTTGTTTTTTTCTGTGTGTTCTGCACCATTGGCTCTAGTCGGACAGCGTCAGCTGTTTATTTTCGGGCAATTCTGCATGTCTATTCGGCAGCAGAACTCGTCGCCATAAAAAAGAGACCTCAGATTAGTTATTTAGCTAGCGAATGAGCACACGGAAAAAAAAAAACGGAACTGATGAAAGTTAACAACGACGGACTAAAGATGGAATGCACAGAGACTTGTCATTCTTGCTCTTGTCTTTGCAACTTAGCAGACATGATTGAAAAAAGCTACACAAATCCGTTAGTAACGATGGTGGCAGGTCTAAACGCTGCTTGTTTTATAAATTTAATGTACACGTACATTTTGGTGTATCAGATGCACCTGCTTAATGACCTAATGACCTAAATAACAATCAGCCGATGGTGATTAATAAAAAGAATGGCAAAAATTCTTTGTATGTTCTGTGTCAAAACAAGTCTGACAAAAGCCCTGATTTTTACTGAGGGAAATCTGTACTCTGTATCAACCTCACCCTAATCGTACCTTTAAACAGATTAAAAAGAATTGTGTTTTCTTACAAAACCATTTATTTTGTAATTGAGTGCATTGTGACTCAGACGCAAGCTCAAACACACACGCATTCTAATAGTGACAAAAACAAAGACACAAAGATTTAGATGGCTGTTATTGTTATATTTAATGGATTATTAAAAGGATTACCCACATCATTCAAACTGATTGTTTTCGGCCTAGCCTCAGTTTTTAGGTCTATTCCATTTCAGATGAAAGGATTACATATTCAGTGATGCATTTTTATGTACTGCTCTCACTGGATGCTACTATACTGTATATAGACAAAATCATTAGGACACCTGACTTTTCCAGCCATATGTGGTTTTTCCCCAAACTATTACCACTAAGTTGGAGGCACACAATTGTGTAGGATTTTTGGATAGGTTAAATAAAATGTTCCCTTCATTTGAACTAGGAGACCCAAACCTGTTTTAGCATGACAATGCTACTGTGCACAAAGCGAGCTTCATGAAGATATGGGTTACAAGGGCTGGAGTGGAAGATCTTGGGTGGCCTGCTGTAGAGCTCTAACTTGAACCCTACTCAACACCCATTTTGGATGAATTGGAACTCTGACCACACTCCAGGTCTCCACACACTACAAAAGTACCTGACTTTGCTAACACCCTTGTAGTTTTGTAGAGTGAGGCACAAATATCCACAATCACACTCCAAAATCTTGTGGTACATCTTCCCAGAAGATTGGAGGCGATTATAATGAAATCTTATAGTCAGGTGCCTACAAACTTTTGTCAAAGCTAGTCAGATAGCCACCTCATGTAAGATTTACAAAAATAAAGGGTCAACTACTAAGCTTTACCGATAAATTACAGTAAAGGACAACCATGTAATGATCATGCTCCAAAAATAAGTACCATAAAATCAATATGCCAGTATTCAGCATGCAAAAAATCAGCATGTGTGCAATTTAAGTAATTGTTATATAGACAGATGAACATGTAGTATAACGTCATGCAGAAATGTTTGCATGTCACTGAAAGAAGGATAACAATATAATAGTGTAAAAAAAAAAACAGTAAAAATCAGCATGTGTGCAATTTAAGTAATTGTTATATAGACAGATGAACATGTAGTATAACGTCATGCAGAAATGTTTGCATGTCACTGAAAGAAGGATAACAATATAATAGTGTAAAAAAAAACAGTAAAGTGGTGACATGTTGAAAACTTGGTTTATGCTTTGTTAAAAATCTGGTCTGGATCTTTTCTCCAAACCCCCCTAACCCTTAAACACCCGAACCCCCATCATCATATATCCCCCCCACCCCTTTAAAGAATTTTTAGCAAATTGTCATTAATATAGGGGTTTCTTTTTTTTTTTTTAGGATATAGGCTATAATATTAGCGTATTAAAGTGAGTTTACTTTTGATATTAGTATTAATTTATGTACTATTTTCTATTATTTTTTAGCTTTCTTATAGTATTTTAAAATAGTTCTATTGGTGGCAATAGTGTGATTTCACTCGTATTAATCAAATAGTTTTTGTGAAAATATCATATGCTATGGATTCTTGCTAATTTTTCAAGATTCCTTTAAGTGAGGCTCAGCTTTTTTGAAAGTCAGAAAGGTCAGACTTTTTTGGCAAAACCAATTGATCTGTTATTAAATCTTGAGTATTTGGTTAATAAGGTATAAAGAAAGGCTAACGGAAATAACCTAGCACTGCTTAAGTACAAATATTGAAGACATATCTGCAGCAAGCCAACATGCCTGAAAATATGACAAACAGGCAGTTTATGACAAACAGGCAGTTTAGGGACATGAAACATTTTAATAGAAAACCATCACTACAAGTTCCTCAGTAAATCTGTTGTTATGCTTCTGGTTATTAAAACATTTATTGTGTTATGGCTCCAGGGGGATGCTATATAGGTATCTTATTCACAGATGGTTTGCTTTTTGTTTGTTAAGATGCTCATAATCTCTCCAACTCAAGAGCTAAACTTGTGCACATTACTGCTAGATTAGGAATAGACAGTTGTATGGTGGAAGAAAACATTTAATAGCAGACATGCTGGCTAAGCCATGAGATGAATGTCTGACATACAGTATCGAATATTTGACTAGAGTTTATGGATTAAAAAAACAGTTTCTACAGGGTTTGGATGGTGTGGAAATTAAAATATTCAAAATATGTGTATGTTATTTACATTTCTGCAATCTATATGTCAACGTAATGTAGACTTGCAGCACTACGTTTTTTTCTGATGTTTTTAGACATTTATATTCTTCTCTGTTATACATCTAATGACCTTTAAAAACAGCTAAAAATAACTATACAAATAAATCTGAAAAGGAAAATATTAGAATGAATAAATTACATGTATATCAGTTTCTATATAAAAAAAAGTGCTATTCCTAAACCCCCTGTAGGGTAGCCAAATATGTCATGTAAAAGTTACAGTGCACTTACAATGATAGTTTTGGGGGTTAATTGAATAGCAAACTTTAACATACACTGTATGAATAAAGATATGTGGACACCTGACCATGCACCTCATATACCGTAATTTCCGGACTATTAAGGGCACCCATATACACTGGAGATTAAAATTAGAGAACAATTTAAAAACAATTAAACAATTCCAAAATAATGTCATCTTCACTGCTCAACAGTTAAAGGAGTTTTTGTCCTGTCTATACCATGCTACCAGAACACCTTAAGGCATTAAAAAAAATCCATTACAGACTAACTGAAAATCCAGACAAACTGAAGAAAGACTGAACCCAAAGTGTGTAAAGAAGTCAGTGAAAAGTGGAGGAGGAAGTGTCATGGTTTGGGGCGTTCAAAACGTAGGAAAAAAGTAGTGGCTTATAGTCCAAAAAATACGGTAAGCTCATTGGACATCCAGTTTTAGAACTATGTGCATTAATGTGGAGGTTGCAGTTTCAACAAGCCTTTGTAAACGATTCTGGACCCAGTCTGTGAGAATTTCCGCTCATTCATTTATAATAGGATATATACAGTAAGGTCAGGCTTTGAAGCTGGATGAGGAGGTCTGTACAGTGATCGTTTTTTGCATGTGGCACAGTCATGGCTCAAAGGTTCTTCCTAAACTTTTTAAACAAAATTGGAAGCATATAATTGTCTAAAGTATTTGTATGTTGTAGCATTAACATGATCCTTTACGGGAACTAAGGGGATTAGCCCAAACATTGACAAAACAGCCCCAGACCATTATCCCTCCACCACCACCCTTTATTGTTAGCACTATGCATTTTGAAGGTAGGGTTCTCCTGGTGTCAGATTGCTGGATAGTGAAACATACATAATTACTCCAGAGCACATCTGGAGGGCTAATTCATCTTATTACTTCAGAGCACATATGCTTGAAGTCCAGTAGCAGCCTGGTTTACACTACTTCAGCTCGATGCTTGGCATTGTGAATAGTGATTCGGGCTTGTGTGCAACTGTTCAGCCATGTCATAAAGCTCCTAATGCACACATCTTGTTGTGCTGTTGCTTCCAGGGGCAGTTTGGAGCTCAGTACTGAGTGATTTAACAGAGGACAGGCCATTTTTATGCGCTACATGCTTCAGCAATTGCCATCCCTGCTCTGAATGTTTGCGTGGTCTTTTGCATTGAGGCTGAGATGTTCTAGACCCTTCCATTGCACAATATTAGTACTTACAATTGACTGGAGCAGATCTAGCAGGTGGAAATTCAAAATCGTGTGACATTATATGACAATACCATGTTTATAGTCAATGAACTCCCAAGCATGCTTCATCATATTAACAATGTTTGATTTTGGAGATTGAATGGCTATATGCTTTCTTTTACACACTTATTAGTAATGGATGTTCCTGAAACACTGAACTCAATCATTATTATAGATGTCCAAAAACTTCTATCAATTTAGTGTTTTTTTTTCATCAAGCAGACTGGACAACACTATTGTAAGAGGCAACCAACCTTTTTAAACAATTAAATTAGTAAATAAATTGAATAAAATACAATTACATTGAATAAAACTGAATTAATTACCATTTTGGACCGCTATATTTTCCTGGTTTCAGCACAGGTCACTTAAGTATTCACATGTTCACAAATTCATTCAAACATAAAGGCAATATATTATAGCCAATTTACTGAACTGCATAATTTTGGGAGGTGAAAGGAAACCCAGATATGAAACCTACACAGACATGTCACTCAGATTTATCAAATATGCAATTTGTTTGGGCTTGATTTTACCTGTAAAAAAAAAACATAACTGTGCAAAAATCTTGGTTTATTCTGATTTCCATTTAAATATCATTACAGTATAAACACTGTACACTGTTAATCACTGGTACAGGATTGTCACAATCAAGACATTACTAAACAGTCCTAAAACGTCAGAAACCAATGTGAAGGGGTAGAAACCTAGATAAAACTCATACAGACATGTCATGGCAGGGGATTCAAGCTAATTACTGGAATTTCCCTGCCAATACAGGAGAACTGGCAACCCCAATTTCCACGTTATACCAACCACTATTCCTTCCTCCTGTGTGTGTCAGGGGGAAGGGGTAGAGCAGTGTAGGGGACTGTAATCACACTGACAAACACACAGCAAGCCTCCACTGTATTGCCATTACAAATATAAATCATAGAGTGAGATTAAAATCAGGGCTCAGTGAGATTAACTGTCTTGTTGTGTTGTAACCAGAATTGGAAAAAAAAGGCTAAATTAAGTCCAGGGATTGGTTGGTGTTCTTTTCGTATGATTTGAGAGAGTTAAATAAATGACACAGGCCATATGGCACCTTTAAAGGTGAAATTCTAGTCACTGGAGTTATTAAAGGTGTGGATCAAAACACATACTGGTTTATGAGTTGTGAAATAGAGAAAAGGGGCACAAAGAAGACAAGATTTACAATCAGTAGGTGCTCTGAACTTGTGTAAAGGCAAGTGAAAGTGAGAGACTATAATCAGATGATCTAATCAGGGGTAACGGTAAGTGAACAGTTTTAAGGAAATCACCCCACAAAAATACAAGGGTTGAGTCAACACTTTAAACAGATTCTAATGTTTGAAGCTAAGAAACACAGACAAAGACAAAGGAAAAGAACATGAAAGAGATGACTTGGGTTAGTCATCGTTGGTTGTGAAGTAGGGCTACCTGGAGTCCAACCAATGTACAGCTGGAATATGGAGGCAATACTAAAAATAAGAAAGGTTATAGACAGAGGATTTAGCTTTCATTCTGTCAACCATACAAATGAGTTTCATAGAGATTAAGCCACAGGGGCCATACTCAATGTCTGCAGGCCTGGTGCCTCATTCTGTTCAGCCGACATGAAAAAGCAAAGGAAAATATTGAAATCAGCATGTTGTACAGTACTACCCAACATTTTCACACTACAGCAAAATTACCTAGATTTCAGGAGGCGTAGAAAATCAGCTACATTGAATGCGTATCATCTGTGCTCCAACCTTGCCAGACATTACAATTCACTTATTATGAAAAATATTGTTTGAAAATAATTGTTAACTGACACTGGGGTTGGAGATTTTGGGACATGTCAAGTGATATTTTCAGCAAAAAATGACACAGGCTAAGAAAATGAGTGAGATTGATTATCTATCTATCATTTGATCGATCAGACAGAGAGACAGACAGACAGACAGATAGATAGATAGATAGATAGATAGATAGATAGATAGATAGATAGAGATAGATAGATAGATAGATAGATAGATCTCTAACTACATTTAATTGTAACTAAATGTTTTCATATTCTGTTTGGTTATGTCACATGGAACAATCATTAACAACAGCATCACACCAGCAATGTAAACACCTTATGGAAAGTGCTAGAAAAGCTGATAACAGATGAGCCACAGCTTTTTTGTCGTTTTGAACAGTGCTTGGTGTATTTGTGAATCTGTTTTTAAATGCTGCTAGATTATTTTTTATTTTTTATTTTTTATTTTTTTTTTTCGAATTTTCCTCGTTGTCGTATTGCGTATTGTGTTTTGGTAGACCCGAGGTTGCCGATATTATAGCTCTCCTACAAAAAAGAAAAGAAAAGATATTTAGTTTTTTTTTTTTTTAACCGATAACAGTTATTTTGTTTGTCGAAAAAAAAAAGTTGACACAGGTTTTCAGAGCTGAAATAAATCACTAACTAACTTAGCTAGCTTCCACAGCTAGCATGCCACATACACTAGATGAATAATAGTTAGATTTCCAACCATACAAAAGGTACTACCAATTAACAGGAAACTGTATTAATGAATTCAGAAGGAATTGCTAAATTGCTTACAACTGTTTAGACAGGGTTTAATGGATTAGTTCTACCAAGCATATTAGCTGGAGCCATATCATTTTTCTTAACTAATCTGCCTAAAGGACCTGCTTGTGGCTCGAGTATTCTCACCACTTTTGCTGGCTGTCACTATGATTGTTATTAATTAGCAGAATTGCTTTCTCCTAAATCTATTTTTGTGGAACAGGTTGTCAAGAAAACGAGTAGGTTTCAATGTGTCAAACTCAATGCTTTGTAAATGCTAGCACTTAAACTGCTTACCTGAGCATTAACAAATAACAGTGAGAGGACCTGTATGTGTATGTATGTATGTATGTATGTATGTATATATATATATATATATATATATGTGTGTGTGTGTGTGTGTGTGTGTGTGTGTTTATATCTTGTTAAAGGTTACAGTTTCTACAATATTTGGAATCTCTGTCAGTTTTGTGCTTGTGGGGACATTTGCGTAATTTCCACGAGTTGCCGAAAGTTTTTGTTGCATAGGTCAAGGTTAGGGTCAGGTTTAGGTGTATCTGAGCTCATGTTCGAAGAAGACGGTGAATTGTGCTCCTCCAGAGAGTTGGTGGGAATTGGTAAAAAGTGATTGAATTTCAATTGATATACTCACAAGGATAGTAAGACGTGTGTGTGTGTGTGTGTGTGTGTGTGTGTGTGTGTGTGTGTGTGTGTGTGTGTGTTTGTGTGTTTATGTTCATGACAGTAATTCCTTTATAATCTAGGATTACTATGTATTCCTGCAACAGTGTGGATCAGAGAGCAGAACACATCTCCAACCTGACATTTACAGAGGATCAGGCATGCAGCCAATGACTGAACTAAAACGCAAGCCGTGTATGAGGGAGGGAATTGAGATAGTGGGCCAGACTTCTCAGCACTCTTCTTGTGAGCTGACTGTTTGTTTGGCAAGAGATTGATCCTAGTAAATTAGCAATTATTTTCAGTATATATATTTTTTTCACTCAAGTATTTCTTTAAAATGCCCTTTTTTTTTTTTTTTTCCCTCTTGATGTTTGACACATCTAGAGACGCCTTTTCCTCTGAGAGCCTCTGACAGCTGTATTGGTCTCAGCATGATGTGATACCAGTTGGCCAGTCAACACCAAATTGCGTATTCCTACACTCACATCAGAACTTTTCACGCTGCAGGACATGCCTTGATTTTCTGCAATGACATCCCTACAGATGTAATACTGAGAATTTAAATTAGCAGAACATCTGCACTCGTACATCACCACAGTCCCAAGGTAGCCCTGAATATCCTTTAAACACTTATGACTCAATTATGACATGCTTCAACTATTACTGTTGTTTATTGTTAGATGTTATTTTAAGTATACTTAGTCTTTAATACATAGATACATAGTAGGGGTGTAACGGTACACAAAATTCATGGTTCGATGCGGACATTCGGTTTTTACGTCACAATTCTGTTCATTTTTGGTACAGTTAGGGGGAAGAAATTAAAAACATATTTGTCATTTTTATTTCATTTATTATTATTTACATTTTTAAAACTATTTTAAATAAAATGCATGCTTGGTTAAATAAGATATAAAATACTATTTTAAAATATTTTATAAAAATGTAATGGAATGAACCAATCCCAGCCATTAGGGTTGCACAAGCCAGTGCACTCTTAGTGCCGGTCCCAAGCCCGGATAAATGAGGAGGGTTGCGTTAGGAAGGGCATCCAGCGTAAAAACATGCCAAATCAGACATGCGGATGATCCGCTGTGGCGACCCCTAATGGGAGAAGCCGAAAGAAAGTTTAGTGCAATACACTTTGTATTATATCAATTAAATTGCGTAATCAATTAAATTGGCACAAATTAAATAGATTAAATTTAATTAAATTATGTGAAATTTTGTACTTCTTTTACTACTTTTACTTCTACTAATAAGTTCTACTTATTTCAGCATACTTTAAAAAATGTGTTTATTCATTCAATCCTTCATTCATTCACTCTTTCGATATGCGGGATTGTCAGGATTTTCTCCTGTTAAGATTGAAATTCTTGAAGCTGGACATAAAATGTAAAAAAATCCAGAAAGTGGCTAGCAGCTAGCGATAGCACTATGGATTCTTTCACATTAATTATGCATGCGCAATACAAATTTCCGTTACAGAGTGAGTAGCCTCAGTGACACTGCGCTAACTTTAGTTTCTTTTTTATAACCCTGGCATTGTTGTGTATGTTTTTAAGTTTAATAGTTTTTTTTTTTTAATGGGCTCAAAGTGTAAGGTGGAGACTAAAGACACTTGCGGTCCACCACTTAATACATTCCTGAGGCAACTCAGATTTGAACTGAGGATTGCTTTCGGTACATGTGTACCAAACTGAGAGCCTTGTACTGAAATTTTTTTTCCAGAGAAGTGGAGTAATGATAATGATAAAAATAGTATAATGATGATAATAATAATAACCTAGCTACAGTGAAGTTTTCTTTATTTTCATGACTATGAAAATTGTAGATTCACACTGAAGGCATTAAAACTATGAATTAACACCTGCGGAATTATATATGGAATTATATACATAACAAAGTGTAAAACAACAGAAAAATATCATATTCTAGGTTCTTCAAAGTAGCCACCTTTTGCTTTGATTACTGCTTTGCACACTCTTGGCATTCTCTTGATGAGCTTCAAGAGGTAGTCACCTGAAATGGTCTTCTAACAGTCTTTAAGGAGCTCCCCATGAGATGCTTGGCACTTGTTGGCCCTTTAGCCTTCACTCTGCGGTCCAGCTCACCCCTAAACCATCTCCATTGGGTTCAGGTCCGGTGACTGTGGAGACCAGGTCATCTGGCGCAGCACCCCATCACGCTCCTTCTTGGTCAAATAGCCCTTGATGCCTTCAGTGTGACTCTACATTTTTCATAGTCATGAAAATAAAGAAAACTCTATGAATGAGAAGGTGTGTCCAAACTTTTGGTCTGTACTGTATATTGTTTGAACTGGATCAGGCAAGATGGCGCAGCGGATGGCAGCCTCGGCACGACTCTGACTAGTACTTTCTTTCTTTTTGTTTATTGTCTGTGTGTTTGGTTACCCTAGTCTGATAAATTACACCAGAGAAGAACTGCTTACCATTGGGCAGTTTACTTCAAATACTTTTTCACCAGTTTTTACAATCCCGTAAAGTCTTTCGGATCTCTTAGCTAGAGGAGCTACTCTCTATGGTACATGGAGGAGACACCGGCGGGGAAAGTTTTATTCACCGCGGGAATTTTCTTCATTCATTCTGACCGGAGTTTACATTCCACCGCAGGCCAACGTGAGTTATGCACTGCAAAACCTGGCAAACAAAATATCCGGCTTGGAGCAAAAACATCCGGATTCTCTTTTTATTATCCTTGGAAACTATAACAGAGCAAAACTAACACTTGAACTATCAAAATACAGGCAGCTTATTAACTGTCCCACAAGAGAGAAAAACACCCTGGATCATTGCTACACCATTCTTAAGAATGCATATCTATCTGTACCCTGGGCAGCTTTCGGGAACTCCGATCACTGCTTGGTTCATCTTATTCCAACATACAGGCAGAAACTAAAATCTGCTAAGCCTGTAGTCAAAAAAGTGAAAAGGTGGACCAGTGAAGCAAAGCAGGAACTACAAGACTGCTTTGACTGCACTGATTAGAGTGTCTATGAGGCTGGAACTGACAGCCTGGATGAACTAACTGACACTGTGACATCTTACATCAGTTTTTGTGAAGACATGTGTGCCAACCAAAACCTTCTGCTAATTCAGTAACAACAAACCATGGTTTACAGCCAAACTGAAAAAACTGAAATGCCAAGGAAGATGCATACAGAGGGGAGGACAAAGCACTGTACAAGCAGGCCAGGAACTTACTAACAAAAGAGATCAAAACAGCCAAAAGAAGCTAAGCTGAAAAGCAGGTTTTCAGCTAACGATCCTGCATCAGTGTGTAAAGGCCTGCAAGATATCACAAACTACAGGAGACCACCTCTCCCCACTGAAGCAAGCAAACGCCTGGCTGACGACCTCAACACCTTCTACTGCAGGTTTGAGAACAATATCCTTACACCTCTCACTCAACCCAGCCCACTGGTGAACCCCTCTAACAACTCCTCCCAGCACTCAAGTTACACTCACGATTTGTAAAGAGGATGTGTATGTGATGTCGGCTCTTTTAGAGACAGAAGACAAGGAAAGCTACCCTGGCCCAGACGGTCTCCCCCTCCTATCTCAAAGCATTTGCTGACCAACTGGCTCCTATCTTCACCTATATCTTCAACAGATCACTGGAGCTGTGTGAGGTCCCCTACTACTTTAAACTTTCCACAATCCACAAGAAACCATCCATTACTGAACTGAATGACTACAAGCCTGTCACTCTGACATCTGTTGTCATTAAGACCTTTAAGAAGTTGGTATTGGCCCACCTAAAGAAGGTAACAGAACAGCTGCTGGATCCCCTACAGTTTGCCTACCGAGCAAACAGATCGGTGGATGACGCAGTCAACGTGGGGCTGCACTACATACTGCAACACCTTGACTGCCCAGGAACATATGCCCGGATTCTGTTTGTCGACTTTAGTTCGGCTTTCAATACAATAATTCCAGGAATTCTCTAGGGATGTGTCCTCTTCCCACTACTATTCTTTCTCTATACGAACGACTGCACATCAAGTGACCCAACTGTTAAACTCCTGAAAATTGCAGATGAGACCACGCTCATCGGTCTCATCCAAGATGGTGATGAGTCCGCCTGTGAGCAGGAGGTAAAGCAGCTGGTGATATGGTGCAGTTAGAACAACCTAGAGCTAAACACACTCAAAACTGTTGAGATGATAGTGGACTTTAGGAAACACCCTTCAACACTACTCCCCCTCATAATATCCAACAGCCCTGTGCATCTGTGGAGAACTTCAAGTTTCTTGGCAATACCATTTCCCAAGACTTGAAATGGGAGTCGAACATAAAGTCATTGAATTTGTCCTGTGCTCATCAATCACCATCTGGTTTGGAGCAGCAACCATACAGGACAGGAACAGACTGCAGAAAACAGTTAAAACAGCAGAAAAAAATCATTGGTGCTCCCCTGCCCACTCTCCAGGACCTGTACCAAACAAGAGCCAGAAACCGGGCAGGAAAAATCACTACTGACCCTTCGCACCCTAGACACAACATCTTTCAGCTTCTGCCTTCTGGCAGGCGCTACAGAAGTTTGTTCACAAAAACTGTCAGACACAGGAACAGTTTCTTCACCCAGGCAATCAGCCTCATTAACCACTCACCATAAATATATTCCCTGCTTCATATCATATCTATAAGTACTGCAGTATCAGAACTGTCAGTCATCACGTTATCCGTATATGTTACACACACTATGGCTGCTGTATATTGTATAAAATTCTAAATACAGTGGAACCCGGTTATGTCGGCGGTTTAGGGGTTGCCGAAAAGCCTCGAGATAACCGATGATCGAGATAAACGAAAACCAATATGGTGGCAGTATATTAACGTGCTTGAAATTTCTTTATGTACATGATGTTCGTTATTAAATGAGAATGTGCATGCACGTGTTTTTGGAAGTTTTTTTACACAACAGCGTTGCCGTGATTTGTTTGATTGGTCATGCGGATCGAGATAACCTGTAATGTGGATAAGGAGGCGAAAGCCGAAGTAAACGAAAACAACGTTTATTGAGAATATTTAGAAGATAATCCACCAAAACTTGTAGCGAAGCAGTAATATCCAGTGGTGCGCTCCGGGAGCGCGGTCCACGAAGTTCTGTGGAAGCAGAGACAGTTTGAAGCATACGATCATGCACAAACAATAACGGACCGCGAGTGTGTGGAGGTGAGGGGCTTAAATAGCAGATTGGATGAGTGAGTGAATGATAGTCAGGTGTGTGTTATCAGCATGACTGCGACAAGCTCCGTGCGGGAGAAGAAGCAGGGTGCTTGGGGGAATGCCGCAGCCAAAGGGGGCATGGCAGGGGGATTCCTGACAAGTGGCAAATTGGCCCCCCTTGTGCTCGGATATTAGTGTTTGGCGACATAAAAAATCGACATAACAGATTAAAAAAATGCTAAGACGAAGCGAGAATTTGGTGGTTCCACTTCAAAATCGTCGACTTAATAGGGTTGGCGAGGTAACCGAGGTCGAGATAAGTGGGTTCGACTGTACTGTCATTTGCACTACCATGCACTCTCACACTTTATGTACATTACTGATCTGTCATATAATCTGTATCCCTATTTAACCCTCATACTGTGTATATTGTCTCACATTGTCTTTATTGTCTTGTATAGTCTGTTTATGTATTGTCTTGTCTGTTTTGTCTCGTATAGTCTAAGCTGCATGTATAGTTTTATTTATGTCTGTACTTTGAGTCATTAACAGCTGAAATCAAATTCCTTGTGTGTGTCAACACACTTGGCCAATAAACCTGATTCTGATTCTAAAACTGATATTGATTAACAGAGTACTTTTTAGTAGTAACTGCTACTGGATTCAAAAATTTGTTACTGTTAACTACTGATCACCATTTCTCTGTAGTTCACCAAATTAGTTTTCTTCTTTTCCCTGTATATCTATTACACTGAATAAATAAGTGCTTCACTGTTTCTCTAACTCAGCCTTAGTCTAGAAAGAATCCAATCTTCCTTTTTTCTCCCGTTTGATTTCCTACATCTACCAACAAGCCAGTGCGCTCTTAGTGCCGGTCCCAAGCCCAGATCAATTTGGAGGGTTGTGTTAGAAAGTGCATCCAGTGTAAAACATGTGCCAAATCAAATATTGAGATCATAGATCCTTAATTCCATACCGGATCGTTTAAAGCCCGAGTTACTAAGGACCGCCACAGGTATTGTCAGCCAACAGTGTATCGGTGAAAATTGGGCTACTATTGGCCAAAGTAGGAGGATGAGAGGGGAAAGACGTCTACAGAAATATCAGGAAAAGAAGAAGTATAGGAAAGATGCCTAAGGAATGGAGAAGGAGTCTGCTGCTAACGATCTTTAAGAATAAGGAAGATGCGCAGACCTGCAGTAACTACAGGGGAATAAAGTTGATCAGTCACACCATGAAGTTATAAGAAAGAGTAGTGGAAGCCAGGCTGAAAGAAGAGGTGACCAACTGTGAGCAGCAGTATGGTTTCATGGTGAGGAAGAGCACCACAGACCCATTATTTGCTTTGAGAATGTTGATGGAGAAGTATAGAGAAGGACAGAAGAAGTTGCATTGTGGATCTAGAGAAGTATCTGCAAGAGTGAAAGGGAAAGTTATTAGGATTGGGGTGAGACATGCAATGCATGGTTTAGAGACAGTGGCATTGACTAAAAGACAGAAGGTGGAGCTGGAGGTAGCAGATGTTGAGGTTTTTGTTGGGAGTGACGAGGATGGACAGGATTAGAAAAGAGTTTATTAGAGGGACAGTGTAGGATGTTTTGGGGACAAAGTGAGAGAGGCGCAATTGAAATTGTTTGGACATGTGCAGAGGAGTGACATGGGCTATATCGGTAGAAAATTGCTGAGGATGAAGCCATCTGGAAGGAAAAAAGAGGAAGGCCAAGGAGAAGGTTTATGGATGTGGTGAGAAAAGACATGCAGGTAGTTGGTGTGAAAGAGGCAGATGTAGCAAACAGGGGGTATGTAAACGGATGATTTGCTGTGGCGACCCCTAACGGGAGCAGCCTAAAGAAGAAGAGGATCCATGTTTGTCCACACCCATGTTGATTAGAGTATAAATTTAAGGTGCATCTGTAAAACAGATAAAATGTGCAATTAAGTTGCGATTAATCGTGAGTTACACTGAGGAAAATAAGTATTTGAACACCCTGCTATTTTGCAAGTTCTCCCACTTAGAAATCCTTGAGGGGTCTAAAATTGTCATCGTAGGTGCATGTCCACTGTGAGAGACATAATCTAAAAAAAAATTTAGAAATCACAATATATGATTTTTACTACTATTTATTTGTATGCTACAGCTGCAAATAAGTATTTGAACACCTGTCTATCAGCTAGAATTCTGACCCTCAAAGACCTGTTAGTCTGCCTTTAAAATGTCCACCTCCACTACATTTATTATCCAAAATTAGATGCACCTGTTTGAGGTCGTTAGCTGCATAAAGACACCTGTCCACCCCATACAATCAGTAAGAATCCAACTACTAACATGGCCAAGACCAAAGAGCTGTCCAAAGACACTAGAGACAAAATGGTACACCTCCACAAGGCTGGAAAGGGCTATGGGGAAATTGCAAAGGAGCTTGGTGAAAAAAGGTCCACTGTTGGAGCAATCATTAGAAAATAGAAGAAGCTAAACATTACTGTCAATCTCCCTCGGACTGGGGCTCCATGCAAGATCTCACCTCGTGGGGTCTCAATGATCCTAAGGAAGGTAAGAAATCAGCCCAGAACTACACGGGAGGAGCTGGTCAATGACCTGAAAAGAGCTGGGACCACCGTTTCCAAGGTTACTGTTGGTAATACACTAAATCGTCATGGTTTGAAATCATGCATGGCACGGAAGGTTCCCCTGCTTAAACCAGCACATGTCCAGGCACGTCTTAAGTTAACCATTTGGATGATCCAGAGGAGTCATGGGAGAAAGTCATGTGGTCAGATGAGACCAAAATAGAACTTTTGGGCCATAATTCCACTAAA
>MU551666.1:7493831-7530733 GCA_024362625.1 Silurus asotus
CAATAACAATAATAATAATAATAATAATAATAATAATAATAATTATTATTATTATTATTATTATTATTATTATTATAATAAATAGTTTTCTTTGCAGATAAATTTTAGCTGGTGGTATTGGAAAGTATATATATATATATATATATATATATCAGCGGTTCCCAACGTTTTTTGTACCAGGGACCAGTTTCATGCATGAAAAATTTCTGGGTAGAGGCGTGTGGGTTCCAATGACTAAAATCTTTGTCAGTTCATAGGATGTCATCTGAATGCAACAATTACACTGTATATTAGGCAATTACAATAATGTACACTACAATATCAATTTGCCATAATTCAGTGGGAGCCCAGGGTTTGTTTCCCTGCAACTACAGTATATGGTAACATCTGGGGGGATGGGAGACAGTGACACTCGAATTGTGTTCCGTATATCTAGTCCACTCCGTAGTCCCTGCCTCACAAAGATATGAGGTTGGAAACGGAAGAAGGGCTTTCAGTGCATCTGTGTCAATATATTCTGCTTTGACTTTAATCATAGAATGCAAAGATGTATAAAGATGTCTCAAACATGGATCGAAGGCCACCATCATTTGCAAGCTCAACCAGTTGTTCCTCTTCGAATATGGATAGGGTTGATTGACATGGGAAGTAATGCAGATGTTGAGAATGAAGGTCCGACCTCAGTCTCTTCTATAATCCCTCCTACTGTGTGAAACATGTCAAAAATCCCTGCGTACACTCTCCGTCTCCATAATTCCAGTTTGGCTTTGAATGCAGCAACCTTATCTGACAACTTGAAAACAGTTGTCATTTTCCCTTGAAGTGAGAGATTGAGTTTGTTGAGCAGGTTAAAAATGTCACACAGGTAAGCAAGTTTCCAGACCCAATCAGTGTTGCTTAAAAACTCTGCCAGTGGTGACTGTTTTACTAGAAGAAAGCAGGGACTCACAGAACTCAAAAACTCTAGCCAGCGATTTGCCTCTATAAAGCCATCTAACGCCTGTGTGCAAGAGAAGGCATCTATGTTCTGCGTCCATCTCTTCACAGAGCTGCTCCATCAGACACGAATTAAGGGGATGTACTTTGATGCAGTTAATAACTTTTATCACATCTTGCAAAACACTGTTAGCTCAGGTGACAGTTTATGGCTCGCCAGCATTTCCCTATGGATGACACATTGAGTAGACTCACATTTCAAAAAGACCTCCTTGATCCGTGTTGTCAGACCCAGTCATCGCAGCCGCTCTGTCCGTGCAGACACCGGCACAAAACAATCAATTAAGTCTTACTGATATGTAATCGTTTAAGGACTTAAATAGTTCTGCAGCTGTGGTGTTGATTGGCAAAAATAGTGCACATAACAAATCCTCATGCACATCCTCTTGAAAAATTATATCGCACAAAAAACGAGCATTATTGCGTTCTCGTCAACATTTAGCAATGCGGTCCACAACTAAGAATGCTTTAAGCGCAGACACATTTGTTAAAGTGGTGGCCCTCAATATCTGTTTTTGTCTTGTGTATCACCTGTGGCGATGAACCCAAAACTTAGGTAGGAATCTTTTTTCTTTTAAATGCAGCTTTCTTTTTGCTGGAAGTCTGTGACCCTTCTGCTGTCCCATCGTTTGCTCGTTCCTTCCTAAAAAAGGTCTCCAGTGAATTTTGTTTTTGACTCATTTTTTTCAAGGGTTAGCTTGTGCCGCTGATGCACGAAATGGCGTGCCAGAGTCAAGTGCGGTAGTGAGGCAAGGGCGGAAATAATGAACGAAAAATAACTATAAATTTAACCACAGAATTTCTTTTTTTGCAGGTAAGTGGTCAAATGATCCATGGACCAGTACCAGTCTGGGGACCGGGGTTTGGAGACCCCTGCTTTAGGCTACAAAATTTGAAATTAGTTTTGTATTAATATGTTAATATGATGTGAATTCCAGTTGTCAGCTTGATACTAAAACAGGTGGTAGTAATGACTATTTTTACTTAAGTACATGCCAAATCCCAAACATTTTTACTTTGACTGAAGTGAAAAAGTATAATCAGTACTTTGACTTTACCCAGTCTTTTAAACGTAGTAAAGCCGCAGTAAGTCATGTTTGAAAACATACAGTATAAGTTAACTAAGATAATTAGAAAGGAGAAACAGGCTTGAAAAGTAAGGAGAAAATATGCATCTATGTACAAATGCATAAGCATTTTCTGAAAACCACAACAGTGACAAAAAATATAATTGTTTACTGCTGCTGTTATTTGCTGCTTTTAGATTTAGTGTTTGTTTGCACCGTTTTAATTAAATCCATCACTATGTTGCGAGCGAGGTGATCGTGCAACCCGATGCTCATGACAGAACAGATCCAGTGCGACTGTCCTGAAGTTAGCAAACAAACAGTTTACACAATAGCACTTCATTAAACTATACCATTTTCACATGATGAGGATTATACAGTTTTTGCTCACTGTGTTGATGTTTCGCTTTCATCCATGACACCAGTGAGTTTTCGTGTTCCTGCTAAACTGTACTCTCCGCCATTTCACAAGCAGCCGTGTTATCATGCCGTCATGCTAAACCATACCTTGAGCACATCATTTCTTTGCAGATTATTAATCGATTTTAGCGATTAGTTGTTGTGTGTGTGCGTGTGTACATACAGAGAATCAGAGACCACTTTACAGTATGAAGTCTCTCCAGGTTTTTGGTCAAGGGATTTATAAAAAAAAAAAGTTCTTTTGGTACTTCATGGAGGCTTACTATCAGTTCAATTTGGAACAAAAAACACCAAAAAGTTATTTTATTTGTCTTATCTGATTATAGAGCCTGGCTAGTATAGCATCTAATAAATGGTTTTCATTCATTAGAGGTTTTAGTTTTACATTTATGGGTAAACATACACCGACCAGCCATATAAAAAATGACCACCAATCAGGCATATCATTATGATAACCTGGCTAACTTTGTGTTGGTCCCCCTTTTGCTGCTAAAACTGCATTACCGGCATTAACTTTAGCAATTTGAGCTACAGTGGTTTATCTGTTGGATTGACCCCAAAAAGTGATTATTTTGTTCAGATCCCTGACCCTAAACAATGGAGAAATTCCAGTCATTCTAACTATTGTCTTGACTGTGAAAATATGCGCTTTGCTTTCTGCCAAGTTCTAAAGGTCTGAATTACGTTCATTTGATATGTGTAATTCAGGTATGTAGCTATTTCTAGTTGACTTCTAAGGTCAACACACTTTTGTTTTATTTTATTTGTGCATTCTTTAATCTTTCTCATGTTGGTGGATGACTAAAGGATCTGGGATCTGAGTCACCAGTATATTGATTCTCCAGTACAACAGGAAGTCATGAATTGTGGACATGGTGATTCATTTTTTTTTCTCTCAAAGTCATATACAGTGTTTATTATTTATACAGTATACACAATAAGAACAAAGGTTTTTGGACACCTGACCATAATATTCATATGTGCTTTTTGAACAGCCCATTTTACATTTAGTCTCCATTTGCTGTTTTAATAAACTTTTGGAAATATGTTCCACTAGATTTTGGCATGTGGATGAGAAGATTTGTGCTCATACATTGATGTAGGGTGAGGAGGCCTGGGGTGCAGTCAGTATTCCAATTCATCCCTAAGGTGTTTAATAGTGTTGAGATCAGAGCTCTATAGCAAACCACTCAAGATCTTCAAATCCAACCCATGCATACCTAATCTTCATGCAGCTGGCTTTGTGCACAGAGGCATCCCTTGACTGGCTTCCAGTAGCTGCACATATTAGATTCAAAACACTGATGCTTGCCTACAAGGCCACAAATGGACCACCGCCATCTTACCTCAGAGACCTCATCACATCTTGCACTGCACCACGCTGTCTGAGATCATCCAGCACTGCTCGACTGGTACCATCTTCTCTCAGATGAGAGGTAAGTATACTTCAAGGCTCTTCTCTGTTCTGGCACCGAGGTGGTGGGATAAACTTCTTCTAGATGTCTGTACAGCGGAGTCCCTGACTATCTTCCAGCGACGATTGAAGACTTTCCTCTTCCTGAAACACTTGAATTAGCACTTTCCAAGTTTGCTTTGTAGAATTCATGAGTTATATTTACATTAAGTTTGTAATCTTGTGTACCAGTGTAGATTTATTTATTGCTAGAGACTAAAAGCACTTTTGTGCGTCGCTCTGGATAAGGGCGTCTGCTAAATGCCGCAAATGTATATGTAAATGTAAATTGTCATACTGGAACAGGTTTGGATCTCCTAGTTCAAGTGAAAGGAAAATGTAATGCTACCACATTCAAAAACATCATATGCAGTTGTGTGCTTCCAACATTGTGGTAATAGTTTAAGCAAGAACCACAAATGGCAGGTGTCCCAATACTGTTGTCTATATAGTGTACATCTTTTTTTACATACATGAAATTGTTCAGTACAGTAAAACCCCGTTGTACGAGCATAATTAGTTCATGAATATTGCTCGTAGGTCCATTTGCTTGTACGTTCTAACTAGTTTTCCCCATAAGAATTAATGTAAAAGTGATTTAATTCGTTCTGAAACCTCATTGATTGCTTATTTCTGCACTTAAAAAGTATTTGTGGCCTATTTTAACAAACAAACCGTACGGTTAACATAATTTAACACTTACCCATTTGGTAGTGGTTGATTGCGAGTGTGAGACACACACCACACTCTTACTTTTCGACTATTTCCTTCTTGGTTTCAATGGTTATTCTTTTTACTTCCGTTTTCCCAGCACAACGAGAGCGACTGAGCGACACGAGATCAACTAAGCGACTGATGCTACCCTCGGCCGAAAGCGGGGAACCGGCAGCGCGGGTTTGCTCGTGCCTTCGAAATTTTCGAAAAATTTGCAAGCAAGGTCGCTCGTATCTTCGTTTGCTCGTACTATTAGTTGCTCGTACAATAGAGTTTTACTGTATGAGCAATAACAGTATTATAGTAAATGACACCATATTTCAGTGAGACGTTTAAAACAGGAGGAAAGGGCAGTCATTGTGTGTCTTGTGCTCAGGGATCTTCTAATCTCAGCAAGAGCTTTATTCAGCAGTCCCAGTTCTAGAGAGGTGATTAAATTACTCAGATTAGAGAAGGTTCAGGAGGTCGGGGAATGAGGGAGAAGGGCATTAAAAAACAAGCAAACAAAAAGCTGTTGGGGTATAGTGATGGGAGAGGTGAAGGATTTCAAATCATTCTGGATAACAGACTAGATTAGTATCTACATGTAGAGATACATATTAGTCAAACGCACGCAGACACACACACACACACGTATTTCTTATCGTTTTGTTTCATTTTGTATATTTTTTTATTCCTAAACAGTCCGCACAGAGAACAAATTGGGTTCAAGTCAATATAATGTATAGACCTAGGTATCAAGGTTTGGTTTATACCCATCAAGTTCTCCAAAAGTCTAAAACAGAAGTTACCAAACTAAGGATCACAATCCAATGTGTGGTTGTTTGAATATCAATACACTCACAAGAGTAATGTGAAATCACTATTGTTTGATACGTATATTTTCAGTAATGTTGGATTTTGTATTCTCATACTTTGAAATGTTACTGAGAGTCATGTTCAAACAAGCCACCTAAAAATAAATAGAGCACGTATTTCTTTTGTTTTTGTCATTTTCACTATCCTGGAATGCTGCACTATTGTAGTTTGGTACTAAAATTTACATTTTATGCAATAATTTAGACCATTATTGAGTACTAACGCTGAGTGTAATGGTATAACCTGTCACATAAAAACTTAAAAACCTGATAGACATTATTGTTTTCCTTGTAATGTGCCATCTTGTGAATTTTTTTTCAGGGTGTTCCTATGATATGAAAAGAGTGTGTAAAATTGACAAGTAAAAACTAGACTATATGCTTTGCGTAGGGCCATATCACACCACCCCTGTATGTATTAGCTACGTATAACACTTTCCACCGGACAGTGTCGCACACTTATCGCATACTGTACACTACATGGCCAAAAATGTTGTGGACACTAGACCACCACGAGCATATGTGGTTATTCGCTTCCAACTTGGAAGCATGCAGTTGTCTAGAATGTCTTTGTATGCTTGGTGTGTAATATTAAAATTTTCCTTCAATGGAGCTTAAGGGTACTTCTTATATTCTATAAGAAAAGTAATTCCTCAGATAGTTAAAGCACCTTGAAAAGGGAAGTCAGCTCTTTTATAGGAATTTGTTCTATATTTGATTTTCCTTCTTACACTGTTAAGATTAAATCATTTATTTAGTTTTGTATACTTATTGTGTGTGTACAGTATCGTATTTATGTTGAAGTCAGACTGGAAGAAATAAGATGGATTTAGAAAAATCCTTTTGAAGGGAATAAAATAGGGTCCTGCCATTTGAGTTATATTTAGGAGATCCTTGCATAAACTCAATTTGAAAATAAAGAATGACAGAAAACACTACACTGGCAGGTTTTGAACATTTCATCTCCCTCAGGTGATATAAGGAGGAACGCCCGAGTGGTACCAGACTGAAAAAGGGAACCAATCCTCATCTGGGTGACATCAGATATTCATTTATTATAGCTTTGTTGACGTTATCAACTGTTTATTGGTGATGACTTGAGTGCAAAACTGTTCATGGCAGTTGTAGTCATTGTAGCAGAACTGTTCATATTAGTGGCAGTCCAAATCCGTCTTCATGGATGTTTGCCCTTCATAGTAATCTCAAGTGTTTCTATTTGTTGTCAGTGTGAAGCCTTCCTCAGCAGCAGGTGGTTTCCATTTGATGAGAACTCCATCATAGATGGATGGGGGTGATCATGAAAGTCCGTAGATTTACACATTGACAAACACATACGCAGTGACTGATTATATATTTTCTATCTGCTCTATTTGTTAGATAATCATAAAAATATAAAAAACGATCACTAAGTTTGATCTTATGAGCTGTTTATGTGGTGGCAAGAAAAGATAGAAGCAGGCTACAAGAAAGATAGCGAAAGAAAGAGTAATAATGTCAGTCAAAATTAAAAACGTCTGAAAATGAAATAAAGATGAGCACTATGTTGAGGCCAGGCTGGTGGAATATAAAAGACAGCATATTAAATATATATACAGTGCAAGAGACAAACTGAATGCTAAGCCAGGTCTACCTGCTCTGAGGCCTCCACTGTCGCTTCATTACTGGAGAAGATAGCATAGGATCAAGCCCTGTTCTTTCCACTTCTTCTCCATGTTGATACTTTCTCTTTCTCCCTCTCCTCCAGTGTCTTTCCCTTTTCTTCTCTCTCTCTCTCTCTCTCTCTCTCTCTCTCTCTCTCTCTCCCTCCTAGGCAACAACAGTGAGTGATGGAGTGAAACTGACACCCATTTTTAATAAGATTCTGTGTTATTTTCCCCCCACTCCTGTAATGCTTTTATTATTGCAGATTCAGTCACAGGTGAACTGTATTGATCACACGGCTCAGAGAAAGAAGAGAAAACTATAACAGGAGGGGAAACAAACCCAGCAATCATCCAAATGTTTTCCTGAGAAAGCTCTGCAGCCTTTTAAATGATTTAACCTCTACCAAATCAGCCATCCAAATCCAGCAACTAGAATCAGCATTGTGCTTCATTGCGATTTTAGTATTATTGGACAGCAGGCTTTAGATCTGAAGCATTTTCTATGCTGACAACTGCATTCGGTTGCACTCCACTGGGGGAATTACATTATACTGTAATACAATTGGTGACAAGTTTCAGATTGTAGAAGTGAAATAGCATTGATGTCATACATGAACTTTTCAAAGGCTACATTCAAAGGCTACATAAATTTCCTACAGGACACGATTTATGGATCACGTATCACTTGTGTACAAATTTGATCACAATGAGACAACTGGAGCCTGAAACACCAGAGCCTGGAGAGGAACCTTAGTGCAAAGAAGCCATTTGTAGAGTAAGAGCTCTATTATTGGATGTTGAAAGGAGGAGGAAAGGGAGAGAGAGAGAGGGAGAGTAAGTAATGATGTTACCACTTGCCTAGTCCTGAAGGTCAGCAGTCTGCTGCAGTGCATTGTGGGAGAGTTGCCCCAGTCAGAATGGATGTCTTGTTTGTATTTGACTTTGGCCCAGAATTTATTGCCTTCTTCCCCTGGCTGAGGAACAGCAGGCCTTGGGAACAAACACTATGGGCTCACCTCCCTCTCTCTCTTTCTCTCTCTCTCTCTCTCTCTCTCTCTCTCTCTCTCTCTCTCTCTCTCTCTCTCTCTCCCTCCCTCCCCCTCTCTCTTATCATAAACCTGAGTCTGACCTTATTCTGTCATCTTGTCAGTCATATAATTCACAAGAATTCTATATTTATATATTTATGTACTTGCAGTTCAATTTTTGACTTGAGAAAAAGAGTTTCTTGTGAAAGGAAAAAAGATGAAATTAAAAAATTTAGAGACAGAGTATGACAGCATCTGGTGGCTTTTTGCGTCATTAGACCTGTGATCTAATTAACTCTGTGTGTGTGTGTGTGTGTGTGTGTGTGTGTGTGTGTGTGTGTGTGTGTGTGTGTGTCAGAGTAAAAAGTGAGTGCTGGGTCTTGTGTCCTGTGATGCTGACCTGTCTGCCTCAATGCCTCACAGCTTGTTAGCTATGACAGATCCACTTAATTTCCAGGACACACACACACACACATGCACAATGACACCCAAATTAATCTATGCTCTCAGTCAACTGGACCCAAACTTAGGATAAGGAAGAAAAACTTTGCACTGTATTTGATATGTATTTTCTTTCTCGACATTTTCCCTGGTGTCGAAATGCTGAAACACTTGACCAATTAGCACAGGAGACAGGACCCACGAAAATACATTATGAACTGTTTCTCATGAATGAATTTGTACAGTGAAGTCTGGGCTCTCTTGATTCACATTAATCAAAATGTGATTTTTTAAGTAGCACTTCGGAGTGCATGGATTATTTTGCATTGCAAATTACAACTCGCAACCCATCTACATATACCTGTGTGTGTGTGTGTGTGTGTGTGTGTGTGTGTGTGTGTGTGTGTGTGTGTGTGTGTGTGTGTGTAAAACATCAAAAAGGAAATTTTACTAATTCCATATCTGTGGAGATACATGTACCTGGTGCCAAGAGTCAATACACCAATTAGATCTCATTTTGTGATCATTCCTGTGTGTGTGTTTACATTAAATCATTGAATTAAATTAAACATTAAAGTTAACGGAATGCACAGCAAAATATGTCATTTTTTATTTTTTCCACAATTGACTATGGTAGTTATTTTTTCATGTACTTCAGTAGTCAGTCAGCTGCTCAAATTCAGATTGTACAGAACTCAGCTGTCAGGCTTCTGATGTGAAACACAGCACACAGCTTGTATTAACCCAATCTTTGCTTCCTTACCGCAGCTACCTGTGGGCTTAAAATTTGATTTAAAAAACCTTTTAGATATCTTATAAAGTGTTCTTACATGCTCTCACTCCGGAATACATTAGTGAACTCTTAACTCCTTATTCACCTGCTAGATCACTTTCAGCTCAACTAGCTTCTGACATTATCTTCAGATGTCTAAACAAAGTTGATTTTTTATTATGTTTATGGTATTAACATTTTCCTGTTTATTGTGAGCTTGTGTATATTATTCAATTCATAAATTGTATAGGTTCTTGATTTTATTTGGACATTTTGCATGCTCGCTTGCTTGCTTGTTTATTTATTAATTTAATACATATTTATTTATTTATAAAGGGGGGGGGTGGGGGGGGTTTAAATACTTAATATTAGTCTTCCCTGTCAAACATTTGTTACTGACACAAGTACATAGAAATAGTAATTATTTGGGTTATAAACCTTTTTTTAAGCTCTATACCAAATCTTATCTCAGCTGTATCATATTCAATCTGCATCTTATTTAAATAGTGATTTCTCAAAAGTAATAATATATTTACAGTCATTTAATCATCTGATTATCCATACCTAATATAACTGGATGTGTGATGGACATAGTTTGGACCTCTTAAATTCCTCAGCGAAGAAAATATACCACCTATAGCTCTGTGTGTGTGTTTGTGTGTGTGTGTGTGTGTGTGTGTGTGTGTGTGTGTGTGTGTGTGTGAACATATATTACATCTGACTTTAGTTTTAGAGCTGCCCATTTGATGAGGCTGAACACTTAAATATGTTGATATGATGAACACTGTATGTTATTATTCGTTGTAGTATGATATACAATGTCTTCATTTGAAATGAGGTGGGAGTAGTTTTACTCTTATGGGTTGTTTTTTTCTTATTTTCTTCAGCACAGATGTTACCAGTAGTGGTTTTAGAAATCTGCTGATAAGCCACATCGATTGAACCAGCAATGAGGTTTTCTCACTATTTTTGACTTTGCTAGCCTTGGATTTGAGTGAGAATGTAAGCATTTTTGTATTTATCAGTAATGAAATTAAAAAGCAATCAAATTATTTTGTAGGTAACTGAACAACAGGTTGAGGCATACTGTATGATACAGCAGTCCCGTATATAAAATCTCACTGAAGTTTACAGTTTGTAGCATCATTTGTACATATACTATATGGCCAGAAGTACATGACCATCACATAAAATACATTATAGGTGGTTCTTCTCCAAACTGTTGCTACGTTTGAAAGCACACAGTTATATATCGTAATATAAAGCGCACCCATATATAAGCCGCACCCACTGAATTTTACAAATATTTTTATTTTTAACATTAATAAGCCGCACCTGTCAATAAGCCGCAGTGTAGTGTACACTAATGTACTTTACACAGGCTTTAACGAAAGACACGTTACACACGGTGTAATGGCTGAAATATGATGCGCTTCCTTTAGGAGCATAGCGGTATTTTGGGAATAGCATTCCACTGCATTCCCGGTATTACTGCATGTGTTTAAGACTGAGGATTATGTCCTTATTATTTTCTGATGCTGATTTCTAAGTTTCTTTGGCTAACCCATAACGCGGTTGCCAAGAAAAATAAAAAAGCACAAGTTTTGGAAACCTGTCTGTGCTTATATGATTTCTGTTGTAACTGGAGTTAGAGAGCTCTCCCTTCACCCAGACTCAACACGTTACAACAGCTTGTATCTAAACAGTAGCCGACCAAGTAAGTCATTGTTCACTGTCTTCCTCCTTCCGTTCACAACAATTTCTCTCGAGAGTTTATCTTTTTGGCATCATCGTGCGTTTAAAAAAACGTTTTTTCTCCCGATGCCGTGCAGCTCAGAACACAGGTGAGGTGCGTTTTTTCATTTTCGTTCGGAAATTTCATTGGTCTTATGTTATGTCGCTCAGTGTTTTTGGTTTGTAGTTTGTGAAACCGGGAAAAAACCCAGGAAAAATTCAGCAATTAGCCGCTTCGTTGTTTAAGCCGCGGGGTTCAAAACTTAGGAAAAATGTAGCAGCTTATAGTCTGAAAAGTACAGTATTATATCCTTGTATGTTTTAAACATTGATTTCTGTTAATGGATTTATTAAGTCCAACATATTCCAGCATATACCTCTGTGTATAAATTGAGCTTTGTAGACAAATTGGAAAATCCTAACAGACAAACTCTGTTTGAACCAAATTGTGTATTTGCATAAGTTTATACAAACATTCAGTATGATACAAAAAAAAAAGAAGACTCCTCTTCCAGCATATACCTCTGTGTATAAATTGAGCTTTGTAGACAAATTGGAAAATCCTAACAGACAAACTCTGTTTGAACCAAATTGTGTATTTGCATAAGTTTATACAAACATTCAGTATGATACAAAAAAAAAAAAAGCACTAGACACTGTGCAGAAAAAATATTGATTTGCTCTTGTGTAGCATTTCAAAGAAGACTCCTCAAGTCATGATACAAGTGTGTGTGTGTGTGTGTGTGTGTGTGTGTGTGTGTGTGTGTGTGTGTGTGTGAGAGAATCTCAATGTGTGTCCCAGGGCCAGTAAACGTTAACTTACTAAGACGCCGGCATCATATCTCTGCTTATTTCTTTGAGACACTTTGTTTCAATATGAAATTGAAATATAGCTGTATGTGTGGCTTTTTGACTTAGTAATCACTGAATCCTTCTCTGCTGTAGGACCTGATGTGTTATAAAGTTATTCGATGGAACTTAGTGATACCCCAGGGTGTGAAATGGCTATTTACTAAGTGAGCCATGTGTGCTCCTGCTAACATGTGACTGAAACAAGCGTACACGTGTGAACAATCCTGGTTTCACAGAAAGAGGACAATATGTCTGCAGTGCTTACAGTATATTAAATGTATACAGATATGTGTGTGTGTGTGTGTGTGTGTGTGTGTGTGTGTGTGTGTGTTTACTGAGCTGCCAGCTGTCATAGCCTCTAGGCAGCTTCCTGCAGGTAGGATGACCTGAGCGGAGCCAGAGCAACTGCTCCATCTGGCGCACACACACAAACACACGCACTCACATTGAGAATTATGGACCCAGTCGGGCATGTGTCTGAGACTTCTCTCTGTTGATAGGCCTTAGGTAGGCAGTATTGTTGGAATCCCTCACACAAAAGGCAGACAGACGGAAAAAGATTGAGTGTTCTTTCATTTGTTCATCTTCAGTAATCACGTTATTCTGGTCAGGGTTGTGGTGGATAAAGAGTCAGGTCTGGTTTCACACACACACACACACACACACACACACACACGCACACACACACACACACACTTAGGAAAAATATAGTATATACACTCCAGATTTTTTGCTATGTTTTTGGAAAAAGGAAGAAAACTGGAAAACCCTCAAACACAGTATTTCGTCCCCCACTCTCCCACATGTCACTTTTAATAGGCATCATCTGTGTGTAGAGTGCGTGCTAGTATACCATTCCATATACTGTATGTGCTGTACATATGACACTTGTCTACATGTATATATTGTATTTAAGCCATCATATCTCCCCCCTACAGACTAATGAGCTGGTGGTCATATCTCCCCTCTACAGACTAAATGAGCTGGTGGTCAGCATTATAGGTGGTGTTAGCAGATGGTGTGTGTGTGTGTGTGTGTGTGTGTGTGTGTGTGTGTGTGTGTGTGTGTGTGTGTGTGTTTGGCTCTCAGTGAGGGGTCCTCAAGCTTCGTCCTTGAACGTGTTTTTTACACGTACTATTCAGCAACCCGAGTTTCTGTTGGAAGCAACGAATGGGCAAAGTCGCAGCAAATGAAATCTACACAACTTCAACATAAGTCTGCTGCAAGTGTTGGGGCAAGCGGGTAGAAAGGTGTGAATTTGATTAATGGCCTTCAAATGTGTATTGATTTTGAATTTTTTTTCCAGAAAAGAAACTGTTTCCTGCTTCTTCTTGTGTTTTATTTTTTTTTTCAAAAACATCTTGTGGGTGGAGTTTTAGATTTGTTTGCAGCTGCAAATTTTCACCCTCAGTAAAACCACGCACACACAAACACACACACACACACACACAAAATAATGCAGAGAGCACCCTCATTGCATTTAGTTATGTGATTCAGCATTTTTTGTTCATAGATTTGAATTTCAAACTGGATGCTTTTCCAGTTCATTCTGGAATTCATTTCCATTCCAGATGTCCCCAACTTAACGCACACACACACACACACACACACACACACACACACACACACACACACACACACACACACACACACACTCACTCAGAAGGAGACTCTTGTCTTTAATCAGCTATTTCTACCCTATCTGTCTAATCTAAACTAACCCTGAGCACCGAACAGATGAAAGACCACACAACACAGTGCATAGTAAGGACTATGAAATGTTACATATATTAGAGTGAGTGAGTAAGAGAGAGAGAGAGAGAGAGAGAGAGAGAGAGAGAGAGAGAAGGAATGAAAGGGAAGCTAGAAGTGCTGCTTGGCCAGCTATTGGAACGTAGAGCTCTGTGCCAGTCCATCAGTCACAGCAGCCTCCTGTAGATAAACAGCAGCGAGCGGCCTTTATTTGACCACCTGACTGAGTCGGCCCATGCTGTCACTCCCAGCATACACACACCACACACATAAGACACATGCCCTGCTATTCCTCCTACCATCATGCCTTTACTTTGGTCGTCCTTCTGTCATCTTTGCAACTCCTCCCGTCTCCTTGTCACCTTTGATACCCCTATAGCCATTTATTCATCTTTCCTTCTCTGTCCTCCATTCTATCTTTCCTCAACCTTTATTTCTCTATCTGTAATTCTCTACCTTTTTCCACGACATGCTTTTTATTGCTCCCTTGGGAAGGTTTTCTCCACTCCCTCTTCCCCTAAGTCTTTTCATTATGCATATGGTCTTTCTTTTCCCTCTCTCTCTCTCTCTCTCTCTCTCTCTCTCTCTCTCTCCCTCTCTCTCTCTCCCTCTCTCTTTCTGTCTCCCTCCCCCTCCTCCTACTCCCCCTCCCATCTCTGTTTACTTTATTTATTGCTGATATTTTTTTTCAGTTGATTTTTCTCGCAGAGGGAGTGGAGAGGGCATCAATCACTGTCACTTAGTGTCACTCATCTTAAAATGGGGTGCCACCCCAACCGCTTTCCCCTTCTCTATTTCTCTCTCTCGCTTTCTCTCTTTCCCCCTCACTCTCTATCTCTCTCACTCGCTCTGTCTCAGCCCCGTATTTTACGACTCGAGTTTACGTTAAACTCCCTCAATACATTAATCTGCGAAGAGATCTGTGGTCATGCGTCTCCAATCTGACTCAAATATATGTTTACAAGTTTCCAAATGAGAGTAGCGCAGGAACGCCGTCACTTCTTATTCCCTCTGGCACGCAGGCACACGGGACTCGGAGCAGCACAGTCGGACGAGTGCAGCTCTTATTTAGATGAATGATTAAAGTTAAGGCCCAGCCACGATTCCCAGCCCAGCACTCTTGTTTAAAGAAGAATGGGGGAGCTGTCATTTTTTGATGCATTGCCTGCCATCCCGCATGCAAAAACACTACCTTGCCACACACACACATAAGCATACCTTTCCACCCAGCCAGCTGCTACAAACAGCCTTCTCTCTCTCTTTCTCTCTCTCTCTCTCTCTCGCTCTCTCTCTCTCTCTCTCTCTCTTTTTTCTAAATGATGGATCTGTACTAGTTGTATTAGTCTAGATGCTTGCTCCCCCTTCATCGTAAGGCCCTCTGAGAAATAGGAGTCTGAACAGGTGATCTATGAGCATCAAAGTTCAGTAGAAAGTCCTGGTGGCCGAGTGAATCCTCTGGAGGCTGAGGGTGAGTGGGAGAGAACGTGTACCCACTGCTCAATGTTCAGACAGGACTAAAATTCTCTTCCCTTTTTTTCTTAAACCAACTTCTCTAGAAAACGAATTAATGTAATTATTCCAATCATGCCTTTGTGCTCTCTTATGACCAGTTCTTTTTAAATCCAATGGTGATAATGACGATAATGATGATTATGATATGCACAACAACAAATTTTTTTTAACAATGAACAATTTGCCTCCAAAAATCTATTTGGGAAGAATAGAAGTCTAACTTACGTCACTGTTTTTATACATTTTGCTCACAAAACAACTTAAAGGGTCAAAACTACATTTTTAAAAGTACAATTTATTTCATAAGTCATTAAAGTAAACGATTGCTACTTGATATCAAGTTTCTCTATGAGTGCCTCCGTAAAAAAAAAAATTTGTATGCAGGCAATTATAGAGTAGCTGAAGATTAATGCACTGTTGCAGATCCATAACAGAACCACAACTTATTTAAATATACCCTTGCAGGTGTAATTAGGTTTGTATGAATTACTGGTTTTCTTATCAAATGCATTTGCGTATTGTGACTGTACATACATGCAATCAGCACGGGAACCACCCACTTATCAAGTTTAACCTTTTAAAATAGATGATGTGTTTTAAAATTATAGGTTTATTAAGCCTGACTCTGTGATTATTCCATTCTCTGTGCTTACAAGTTACTGTAACAGTCCATGTACTTGCCTGTTTCCACATAAGGATTCATTGCAGTGTCATAGTAGCACAAGTGAAATTATTTTCAATACTTTTTTTTGTGTGTGTGTCATGCATTCATCTGTAGCAGCTGCTTTATCGTCCGAGCAGAGGTTGGAATGCTTCACATAAAGACACACTTTCACAGTAGTAGTGTCACCAATTCACCTTTTGATGTGTTTGGGAGGTGGGATGTAAAAACAGTACCATGCAGAAACACTATTTTGGAGAGAATGTGTACAACTGAGTAACCAGAATTCAGGATCAAACTTCAGTCCCCAGTGCTGTGAATCAAGAAAATAGGTTATGCTAGTCATGTCCAAGGTTTGACCAAAAAAATAACATATATGTAAATAACTCCTAAAACTTCAGGAATACATATATGTTTCTTCTCTTTTCTAACTCTAACTCCAATATCAGTTCCTTCCCAAGAGCAGGATAGTTAGTTATGATTAATAGATTTAGAACATTAGAATTAGCAAGAGAATTACTATTATTATTGATAATCATAGGCATTCTCTAGTTCTCGTTGCCCTAATTAATTATTTTTATATAACAACTCAAAAGAAAATGATGTATATGTAAAATTAAAATATGTAGCAGCTGCTTTTAGACAATCGGCATGTTAATGTCTCTCAGTGGAGACGGGACCGATGACTTAAAATGTTTTTTTGTTGTTGTTGTTTTTTTAAATGTGCACAAGAGAAGCATATTTTGTTAAATAAAAGCTTGTAGTTTTCTGAACATTGTACAGCCGAAGATGTCAAAATTTCTCCATGTGAAAGGTTTTTGCAGACTACTATGTGTCCTAAATGGACAAACGTATTGGGACACACATTGGGTCTTTTACAGCCATATGTGGTTCTATCTCAAACTGTTAGAAGAAAGTTGGAGTAACACATTTGTATATAGGATGTCTTTGGATGCATTAGCATTGCATCCAAAGCATTGCAGCAAGAGAAGTAGGCTTGACTTGAATGAATCAGGACTGAGGTGCTCCATAAAACAACTTAAGATAACGCATAACACATAACTACACAAAACTAACCAAGACACTTTCTAAAGTGCACTTGAGTAACATTTAATGCAACAGCACAAAACAGTGAGACGGCAGACACCAACTAATACATTAGATTTGTTATATTGCAAATGATCTGTCCATATATAATAATATATACTGTACATGTAAACACTGGATGTTGGTGTGAGGGGTGTGTGTGATCAGCCGCAATGCTGGTAGCCTTACAAATGCAGCGTGTTGTGTAAATGTCCATGATGGGGCAATAGTCGATTCCGATGATTTTCACAACCATTCTCACTATCCGCTGTAGGGTCTGGTGGTCCAAGATGGTGCAGTTTTGAGAACTGTCGAGTTCTCAAAACTTTTGAGATGACTTTTGAGATGGTCGTTCTGTAGAAGGTGGTGGAGGGAGCTGGGCCTTCTTGAGCTTTCTCAAGAATTAGAGATGCTTTCTTTGTTATGAAGCTGGTGTTAAGGGTCCAGGTGAGGTCCTCAGCAATGTCAATACCAAGGAAATTTGTGTTGTTGACTATTTCAATGAAGGAGCCATTCATGTTCAGGGGGTGTGATCACTATGTGTCCTGATGATGTCAACAACCATCTATTTTGTTCTATTCACATTTAGAGATAGTTTGGTGATTTTGCACCACTATGTTAACCTCTGCACTTTAGTTATCGGTAAACCTTTTTATTCTGACTCTCATTCTTGCTGATGAGACCCACCATAGTTGTGTCATTTGCCAACTTGATGAAGTGATCCAAGCTGGTAATTGCTGCACAGTATTAAGTCAGCAGTATAAACAGCAAGGGACTCAGCACACAGCCCTGCTGTTTCCGATCTGGACTGCCTGTGGTCTCTCAGTCATAAAGTCCAGAATCCTGTACCAGAGGAAGGTGTTCAGTCCCACCAGGCTCAGCTTTCCAATCTGTTGCTTCATTTACCTTATTTAAACGAGGAGACCAAAACCTGTTCTGGCTTTACATTGCCCCTATGCACAAAGCTAGCTCAGTAAAGTTATGGTATACATGAGTTGAATTGAAAGATCTTGAGTGGGATGTTCAAAAAGCACATACAAATCTTATCAGTCAGATGTCTACAAACTTTTGTCTTATAGTGTATCTTTAATTTGTTATTATAACAAAGCAAAAAAAGATCGAACTATGTAAGAATCTAGCAATTTCTGCAATACACATACATTGGCTGATTTTGTTTTTTGGGAGAAGTGCAAGTACATGTATTTTGCCATGTATGAAACTAAATCAACACCATTGATCAAACATGAGTATACTGTATGCAATGTTTAAATGATACAGTCCTGAGCAAACACATGACCAAAAAAAGAAGATTAAATTTAATGATATTATATCAAATATGTTTGATTTTATTTAATAATTTAATATATATTAATTTTTAATTTAAAACTCATAAAACTGTTATAAATTTTGGTTCCTGTTGAGCAAGTAAACCTGCTGTGAAGACATGAAAAAAACCTTGAGATGAACCAGACTCAGTAGAGAACATTTTTCTGGGTGTTTCCAAATGTGATTATGAATCATTGCTTTTTTTTTTTTTTTTACAGCTCTATGCTATAAAGTCAAGCAATACTGAGTGTGTAGAAATGCATTATGGGTGGTAGAATCCAAGTTCTATTTGTAATGTAAGAAAGATAAAGGCAGATGCAAGTCCAGACTTTGTTTATTAGTGGTGAAGACGTGCAAACATAAAGACAAAGTGGCTAGACATAAAGTAGAGAGAACAAGATAAACATATCCTCAGTAGCAAATAGTGACAGACAGCTTCGATCTTGAAAGGCAAACTCCAGACAATGAGTGAGTTGCAGGGTAGGACTTGCATTTCAGTCACTCAGTCAGTAACTTGGTTTACTCAGAAATCATGGCACAGCTGAATTACAGTCATGCAGCATTATTCATTAAGATAGAGTGGCTTATCTGAAACATTGTCCTGTGATGGAATAACTGTGACACTGTCCAAATAGGACCACCTACAGTAATATTTATGGTATCAGTGTGCTACATTTGACAGCAAACATCCTCAACAACAGGGGTGGCTTTCAGCGGAAGGAAGCTACAAGCTGAAGAAGACAAAGGTTTAGAGACCAAAACCGAGCTTCTTTTTTATGGGAATTAAAGTCATCTTTTCAAGAATAAAATCCCAGAGTGAAATAAAGTGAGCATTAACTATTACAACGGTGTCAGTATGGTTTTATCGCATTAGGTGAAGGTGTATCACAGAGCCAAACTAAGAAGCAGGACTGTTATCTCATGTTTTATCCCAGAGTGTAAAAGAACAGTTTAATCCCGTTGATCTTATTTAGTCAAGTCATGCTCATCTACTTGTCTGCATCCTAAAAGGCCTGCTCATAATGTTCTCCTAATGGTTTCGGATCAGTCAGCTGACACCTCTCCTGCTTTACAGATATTCCTGTTGCTCTGCTGATGGGAATGATGGAATTATATTGCAATATATCTCTTTATGGACTCTCTGGGCAGTTACAGAGGAAATAAAGATGATCCTGGCTTACATTAATCCAGACTCGAGTATCTCATTTCACCACTTTTCTGATTTGATTTAAGCACCTGTTCAATGACCTAATTGCAATTTAGCTGGGAAATCTGACTGCAAAGATACTTATAGAGGAGCTACACTTTAGGATTAATTCTTTGTCATAAATGGTATTATACATACTGGCATTTTTAGCCCAGACATGCAGTATAGATGGCGCTGGATACTCGGCTAGCATGAATAACATTGCATGATCGATTTTTAGTCTATGTGGCTCTAAAGGACAACGTCACTGGAGCTGAATGAATGATTGTCACGATACATAAAAGCACATTATGCCATGTTATGACCTTCAGGGTGTTATGTATAGTCTTACAAATTCTAAGATCATATTAAAGATCCAAGATGTGTGAGTAAGTTTTCTATACCTAAATTTTACCTACATACATTGTTTTACCACCTACATAGTGTCTATTGTTTTTGTTCTATGATTATTGTGTTTAACTTTGGAGCACAAGGGTAAAACTGGTAAAAAAATAATGGTCCTGCTCTGAATGATTTTTAAACCATCCATATTTAGGAGCAGATATTAACAGTACAGCACTATATTGATAATAATGGTATTATAACCCATGAGTTATTATACAGTTTAGTGTATTGTATTACCTATACAAGTCTAGCACTTTTTCGAATGAACATCCTGGAGATAATTGAGTAATTCTTCACCGAACATAGATGTATATATGTGTGTGTGTGTGTGTATATGTATGTGTGTATATCTATCTATCTATCTATCTATCTATCTATCTATCTATCTATCTATCTATCTATCTATCTATCTATCTCTGTGTGTGTGTGTGTGTGTGTGTGTGTGTGTGTGTGTCCTAATTATGGATTTTTATTTCTTTTTTTCTTTTTTTAACCTCTCATGATTCCATTAAAGGTTTGGTTCTTTTTAAAACATTTACATTTATTGGCTGCCAAATTCTATCTGATGTGTCTATTTCTACAGCACAGCACTGTGCCTTAATGAGGTGCATCATGCCTAAAGATCGTTGCCTTTCAAAATATCGATAGTTTTCAAAATGTCAAAAGATGACTTGCTTTCGACAAATCAAGACATAATGTTTACAGCACCAGCGCATGCTTTAAACAAGCAGTTTGACATTTTTTAAAGAGCAGTTCAATTTCTCAATAATTATAGATGATAATGCTGATTAATAATAGTTTTTTTCTGATTTGCAGTGTTGTGCTAGTTACTAAAAAATAGTAACCAGTTACAGTTACTCGTTACTTCATTCAAAAAGTAACTCAGTTACTTTGTTGATTACTTTCACCAAAAAGTAATGCGTTACTGTTAAAAGTAACTTTTTAGTTACTTTTTTTAAAGAACCTTCTTTAATGTTATTAATGCCCTTTTATGCGTTATGGTTTATACAAACACAAAGCTTACTTAAACACAAAGTCATTTTTAAACACTATTTTATTATAAGTCAGAGCAGCACATACTGAATATATCACAAGAATTTCTGAAATTAATAACAAAACAAGTTGCTTCTGCATCATAAAAGCTGTTGTGTTGAGCTTTTAAAAATGTTCCTTTCACAGCTTACGTGTGAAAACTATCAACAATGTATAACAAAACACCGGGTTAGCTTCTAGCTTCTAGCTTCGTCGAGGCATGTAGTTTCTGGAGGTGCTGCTATCGCAGTAGATACGACCTTCGAACCAGAAAGACTGAACTTACATTTGACTAAAAAGTTTTTGTCTTTATGCTCAACTAAAGTGAAATAATGAGCATATTTTCACTTTGAGAAACTCGTCCCTCTCCTCGACTCGCCATTACTGCTGCACAGACCTGAATAAAAGGAGACACACCCACAGTACGTCTTCTTCTTGTTTACAGTGGTTCATTCACCAATCCTACAATGCGACGCTGCTGTAAACAGGTTAGACTGTAGGCTACACTTCAGCTGAAATTCATTCATTTAAAAAAGTAAGGGGTAACGCACCATTCGGTAACGGTAACTGAGTTACTTTATTTAAAAAGTAACACGTTACAGTATTAGTTACTGTCAAAAGTATCTTCGTTACACTAATGTGTTACTGCCCAACACTGCTGATTTGCATGTAACTTTTATTTCTTTTCATATAAGCTTTTTTATTGTTTCTGTTGTTGTTTGCTTTACCTCAGGTCCAGGTTTCACTTCATTGACACACACAGCAGTGAGCCATAGTGTGAGTGAGAGTCACACTGTGGTGCTCACTGCCATGTTTGGAAAATGCTGAAGTGAGGCAGTATTTTGAAAAAGTCAAAGGACCTGACACAAGTTGTTTGTTTGGTATCAATAACTTGTGAGGTCATTTAAAAAAAGATTGTGATAGAAGTTTTATTCTCAAATACAATTGTCGAGTCCGCAAATTATTTTTTTCCTTTTTATCTTCATACATAAAGATCATTCTCTTTGAGTAACGAGTTCAAGATATATTTTAAGCCGATTGAAGAGTCATTTCATTACATCAGTGTAATAAATGGTTATAGAGGTGAATGCAGGAAGATATAGCCAATTCCTATAAACAGTGGATTGAGGAATTTTGTATTGCATTGGTTATTTGCCTTGTTGATTTTAAACAGGTTGTGCCTGTACTTATAATAGCAAATTAAACAGTGTATTATCACATCTTTCAAAAAGTCATATTTATTATTTACATTATTAGGTGACTTCTTTTAGCTATAGTGTCTGAAATCTAGTGCCGTGTAAAAAACAACACCAATATTTTAATCTGTTCAGTTCACACTGTTTTGTAATATTACAGGATTTTTATTGGGTTGGGTACAAGCTCTTATCTAAAATATCGAACTTAAAGCAGCTGTGTTGTCAGAACCTGAGAAATACTGATAAAGATTTGGTGGAAGGTAATCACAAACCTGTGTACAGAAAATCAAAATGTCTACTGGACACTTAAAAGTAGTGCTCCAACAAGTAATGGATAAAATCAATAATAATCGATAATGAAATAATGTCGGCAAGATAACAGCTACGTGAGAAAAGAAAAAAGTGAACACTGGTGTCACAGGTGAAGGCGAAACATAATAGAAAAATAAAACTTTATTTGTCACATATTCATTACAGCACAGTGAATTTTTTCCTTCGCATATCCCAGCTTGCTCGGAAACTGGGGTCAGAGCACAGGGTCAGCCATAATACGGCGCACCTGGAGCACAGAGGGTTAAGGGCCTTGCCCTTAACCCGGCTTGAACCCCCAACCTTCCGAGCCGTAGCCCAGCACTTTAACCGTTGCGCTACCAACTCCCCCGTATCAGCACGGTAAGCAAAAACTATATAATCCTAATCATGTGAAAATGGTATAATTTAATGAATTGTGTGAAATGTTAGCATGCTGAGTTTCTCCGTTCCAATCTCTTTTTATAGCATTTGTCGGCTACATTATTAACTAGTATCTGCATTCAAACGTGATTTGCTGCATCTTTACTACGTTCGAATGCTTGTTTTCAATGTTTGTATTTTTAATTTATGCATATCTTTTAATTATTATTATTATACAAAATTAAATTAATTATATCCTAGATGCTTATATCTTCACAGCTAAACAAAATGTCTGTGTATTTTTTTAAAGCATGGTTGTCAACTTGCCATCTGCAGTTATCATCAAAATCAATACAAATGTTGATTTACACTATTTTCACCTTGCATACTTAAATGCTTTCTTATTTTCTTTAAAAGAAACAAACAAACCCAGCATAAGTGAATTTGTTTAAAGGAGAAATCCTCATACACTCCTGAACACGCAGCCAGCCTAAGCTTTAAAAATGTCAAAATTAAAGATAGTTAAACTCAATCGGGCTTTTGCTTTTTTTTAAGTACACATTTATACAAGTATATCCTGAATTTTTTATGTAGGAAAAAAAAGGTTTTTATGTAGTTATGATAAGCAAAACAGCTTTTTTTAAATGTTACATTTTTTATCTAATTAATCAGGTGAAAAATTTATAATCGTTAAATTATCGAAATACAGTGGTACCTTGACCTACGAGTTTAATTTGTTCCGTGGACGAGCTCGTATCTCAATTTGTTCGCACATCAAATCAGTTTTCCATATTGAAAATACTTCAAATGGCATTAATCCGTTCCAACCCTCAAAATGACACCCTGTTTTTATGTTTCATGTTATTAAATTTGGAAAATACATTTCTAAATAACAAATCTTGTATAAAAACATAATAGAAACAGTATGTAAAGATATAATATGGTTTTATTCAGTGTATTTTCCTTGGAGATGAGACGACTTGAGCGAAAACGCTGGCGGGGGGGAAGGCGTTAAGCGGAGGCGGAGGGAAAACTCATTTTTTTACTATCACTACTGTACACTACGTATCCCTAAACTTTTATTTTTTTACTTTTTCTTCTTTGCTTACCTTAATTTTTGTCACACTCTTTGCTTTCTGGCTTTGCTTCGCCATCTAGCAGCTTGTGACAAAGTTTAGAAACATTCAAATTGAAACATTCAAATTTATATGACACTGACACTTAATGCAAATTTGGTGCATTTATATCGGTTGGAGTGAAGAAGGTGATAAAATGCCTGTATGAAGATGAGTCTTTAACCATATAAGCTTGTGTATACTCTATATACTATGTATATATCATGTAATACAATAATTATTTATAAGTAAATAATTTTACTGGCTACTGTCCCATTTTACTCTATACCTACATTTTGTGCGTCAGAGGGTTTTTATTTTAAGGACTGAGAAGCAGCCTCTGAGCTCAGTGTGCAGCAATCTTAACATGTTTTGTTTAATAATTCTGTAATTAGACTTTTCTCCGTACTATCAGCATGCTAGCAGCCCACAGTCTTCTCTGCACTGTGCCTTGTCTGCAAATAGTGGACCTTGTCCAGAAGGGTGAAAGCCACCTCATGTAGAGACAACAGACTTGCCCAGGCTGCCTGCGATGCCCTTAGTCATGCACACACAGTCTCATACACATACACGCACACAGCCACACACTGAAGTTGCCTGACACACAGTGTGATGTGATGGAGTGAATGGTGTCATCTCTGAACTGGTGGGACAGGTGTAGGTCATACAGAGTTTTGGGGTCAAATGAGGATTGGTAGTCTTCCCAGAAATGCTCCTTCCCCTGTAGCTGCTGTCACACTGCCAACCGACTCACTCACACATAACCATGTCAGTCTGCATGTTTGGGTGTCTGCTGTTTGGTTGTCACTTTTGACTTTAGAACCAACAGATGTAGTGTCATGATTGTCAGCAACAACGAAACTTTGTCATGAATAATTAAACAACTAGAACTTGACGCCAACGCTGACAGCAGGAATGCCTAACAGCCAACAAGCCTCTTGCTGCAAATGTGTATACCTGAAATATTCTTTAAAACACACCGATATTTCTTTGAACAGAAAATTTTGAAGCTTTTGAAAAGTATTTAGGACACTTGACTTTGCTGTGACTTTGACAGTGTTTAGATTAGTTTCAAATTCTTCAAATGTTCTGATTACTATGAGAATTACATATAAATCCTATAAAAATCTAGCCACTCGCACTTGAGATATCACTGTAAAGATCTCATCATTCTAAGCTTAATCAGACAACTGATAAGGCCCTTTTACAATGTGGCATTGATAATACAATATAAACTTTCTTTTGGCTTCTCCCATCAGAGGTTGCCTCAGCAGATCATCCGCATGTTTGATTTGGCACATATTTTTACACTGGATGCTCTTCTGAACGAAACCCTCCCTATTTATCCTGGCTTGGGGCCGGCACTAAGAGTGGTTGGGGTTGGTTCCCTGACCGGGGTTAGAACCCGGGCCGCAGCGATGAGAGAGCGCCGCATCCTAATCACTGGACCACCAGGGAACCTATTGATAATACAATATAATATACACTAAATTCATTGAACACAAAGTTAGAAATTGTTAGAATGAATTTAAAGGTTTACTGAATGTTTATAAGCAGTATTACTATGCTTTCATTGCATCAAATCAAATCAAATCAAAAACAATTTCACATAAACTCACAAACATTCATACAAAGTACGACATAGTGACAGTGGGGAAATGCTTTTTACGACAAAAAGGGGATGGTATGGATATGATGATTGTAACTCACATTGTTATTCATTTCATAATTCCCATACCTACAAGTTAAATCACATGAAGATCAGCTACATACCGAGGAGGGTGAAAGCTTGCATTTTAAAAGATTCCCTAAAATTGAAAAAGAGCTGCCATCCCCTACATTTAAACGCCCACAATTGGTTAGAGGCAGTCAGACTAATGAAGAAGAAAGAGAAAGAGAGATAAAAGCAGCAATTTTTTTTTTCCCCAAATTTTATCTATTAATGCTGCAGTAAGCAATTTTGTATAATTTTACTGGGACACAGACTGTCACTCCAAGACTCTCTGTAAAGCCCCACCCAGCAGAGACACAAAGCAATGGATGCATGATATAACATCATGGTGCACAAATTGTTTGGTATGATAATTCTTTTTAAATGACGATTATACAACCTAGCACATTAGATGAACTATCAAACAACAAAATAAGTGCAACACTATTTTCAGCCTTTTAAATCTCTCAGGTCTGACAGGTTATGAAAAACAACACAGATGTTCACCATTGTCTTTCCTTTTTACTATCCATTTTTACTCTTTTGACACTTTTCTCAGGCTGTTTTTTTAGTGCATGCTGTTGGTACTGGAAATTTGGTCAACATCGGCCTTCTTTGTCATTGCTTCCATTAGATATATGAATAACTCTGCTGTTTTCACACTTCTGCTACAGCAACAACATTACAGTGGAAAATTGGAAGCGAACACTGTTGTGGAGATGTGTTAGTAAAACAGCTCGGAATAGCAGTGCAGGTGGAGCTTTGAGGGCCAAATATTCTGCAGCAAAAGTCATTAGAAATTGGTTAACTATGTGGAATAAACCTTCAAGTTTGTGTGGTTACACAACATAACTAAATAGTAAATCTGGATTGATAAGGACAAAAAAACACATCATTCTCTCTAACATAGCTCCCGAGTCATTAAATATTGCTAGCCAGTCTTAGCAAAAAGAATATGCAATATTTTATCATTTTCCCTGATAGCTGATCTTTTATTCAGCATGGAATATTTCTGTGCTGTTTTTGAAGTTCTCCAGCTGGTCAAGACACATGTTCCAGGTTTAGTATCTTAGTCTTAGGTGCAGTTACAAAGTGTGTTTTTAAAGTAAAAGTGACACACATATGATACAAAATAAATGCGATATAATGACATGATTGGCTCTCATTTTGTCTCTGTAAAGTTGTTTAACCTCAGTCTATGTACCAAGTCTGAACAAATATCTACGTAACCATCCATATGGGCAGTTGTAGTTCAATGTTAAGTCTCTGGGTTACTAGTTCAAGCACAAATATCACCAAGCTGCCACTCTTGCCATCCATTGTGCTCCACAGATGCTGTATCATGGCTGACCCTGCACCCTGACCCAAGCATTGCTGGGATATGTGACGAAATCATTTCATTGTGCTGTACTGTACATTTTAAAAAGAAAAAAAAAATGTACCTTTATATACTGTATGGACATTTGATTGAGAGCTATGGCGTCAGAGGATTGTTTAAAGATGTGTAGAGTAAATTTGATTTATTATAGAAATGTGGTTTACTATATAACATTTAGTTTTATATAGTAAACCACAATAGACCACAAAAGCCAAAGGACTGAAAACCTAATAATTGCTACAAAATTATTGCAAAGGTTTCCTATGCATGGTCAGATACCCTACACCTCCATGCAGACAGCTTTTTTTTATAATATACAAAATATTGTACATTGAAGTTCTATCATTTTTAATAACTTGCAACAATATTCTGAATGGCAATGCAAGTTTTTATTCATTCATATAAAAAAAATACAGAAATCTTCTTGTAACTTTTTTGTTAAGTCTCAAAATAAATTAGAGAACAAAAATGTCCAATGCTTTATATGTTGTATACTTTTGCCCAAAATTACAAATAATATTATGCTTTTAATGGTTTAAGCAGCAAAGCATTGGTCAGCAATTGGGTGAAAATTAAACTTGTATGAACTTGACTTTTTACACAAGACGTCACTGTTGTTAAATTCAATGTTGATGATCTTCGAACAGTTGATGAATAGCAATTATAAACCCAGACATTTGTTGAGTTTTACATTAAGCATTCAATAATTATCATAATTACCTATTTGTACAAGGTTATTATTTTTTTAGTTTTCTACAGGAAATGTATACGAGCAAATGATGGCAAACAAACTCTAATTTTTTTTATATACTCTGACCAAGGTTTTGTTGCCTGGACCTTTACTAGATTCATAAACTATATGGAAAAAAATATTGGGACTCCTGATTTTTCCAGCCATATGTATTTCTTTACCTCAAAGTCTTTGGCTGCTGTAGCATTACATTTTCCTTTCACTTAAATTTTAACTTTTCCTTGTACCTTGTACCTTGTGCACAAAGCCAGCTCTATTAAGATATGGTTTACATGGGCTGGAGTGGTAGATCTTGACCTAAATCCAAATGAAAACAATGGGGATTAATTGAAATGCTGACTGCACCACATTTCTAATCACCCTACATCTGTAACTGACTTTACTAAAGCCCTTCTACCCGAATGAACACAAATCCACACAACCACACTTTGAAAAATTAAAATTGAATGAAACATCTTCCCAGAGAAGTGGCCACAACATAATGATTTTGTTCTCATGTCTTAGAAACCCATGGGCACACATTAGAATATTGTTCTTTCACATTGATTGATTTTTATAAAGAATGGGTGTCACCAGTGGAGCCTTGTGCATGCCATATAAATGATATAGAATATAATATTTTATGTGCTGTCGGAGGAAATCCTTCGAATTGCTGTGAGTTTAAAAAAAGTCTATTTTTTTTGTTTTTTGGAAAATATACTTTGGAAAAACTGATGAGTGGACAACACTGTATAGTAATTAATTGTACAATAACAGCATGCGATTATGTACAAGTATGAACTATGTGTTAAACCAGTGATGTGTAAGATTTTTGAACCTGGGTAAATGAACTCATTTGTGTACAAAAAAGAAGCAGCAGTTTAAAAAAGAAAAAAAAAGAGTGGATTTTCTCATAAATCCAGTGAGTCTGCTGCCGCTTGACTGCTAGCATCATTAGAGCGTTTGGGGCTGTTTGTCTCTTTAGCCTCATGTTATGACAAGAGCCACAACAACAGGCTCATTTTAATGAGACTCTTTCCTTTCAGAACCAATAACGAGAAATGACAGCACACATTTTTCTCATTCATCGCACCCCCTCATTTAACAAATGCCCTTTCCCTCTCACTTTTTTATACGAAAAAAAAGATGAGCAATGCATGACGGCAACAATTAAGGAGCTGCACTTTTTCTGGGACGATACTTCAATCAGTCTTTTACTTTGTTGTCTTTTCTTTTTTTTTTCTTAAGTCTTTTTTTTTTTATACAGCCTCTCTCACTCCGTTCCCCTCTGTAGTGTCGTTATCAGTCTCAGTTCCATTGCTCTGTTCTCTGATACTCCCTAACTCCCTCAGTCACTTCCATTTTTTATAATAATCCATCGACACCATTGGACAGCAAAATCATCTCTCTTTCTCTCTCTCTTCCACACACACATGCGCACACACACACACACACACACATACACTCTCTCCAGTGGTTTATCTTTTTCCCCTTGGGCTGTATTTGCTTCTCATAATTAAATGTCAGTTCCAGACATCTAGTTTTTATAGAAAAAAAGTTTTTTTTTTTTTCATAATAATTGTCAAAAAAAAAATAGAAAGAACTCTCGTTCTCAGCCTCAATTGCAATACAGATGTTGTAGAAAGGCTCAAATTGAAACTGATGACTACATTCTAGCAATATTCATATGTTTCTCCCTTTTCCTAGTTGTTGACATGATCCGTTATGACTCATCCTGAGTCACTGACTGCATTTTCCTCCCGATCTTGAATTAATAGAACATTTATTGCAATTAATTTCACACTGCCTTTTCCCTCTCGCCAACTCTTTCATTTTACTTTATACAATGAACCCAAACTATTAAGGTGAGCTGTAAAAAAAAGAAAGATATTTTGGAAACTTTTTTGGAAAAAAACTGTTGCACGTTATTTAGACATCAATAGCTGTATGTTGAGTTATTTTCTGAGGACAATAAAGCTGTATTGCTACACAGGCTGCACATTGACTACTCTAAAATATATCCAATTTTCATTTCTATCATATTGTCCCTTCACAATGGTTGCTGAAATGTGAGGGGTGTGTCACTTTTGTGAGATACTGTATATTTACCTACTAAAGAGAAATACAAATTTGTTTAAAAAAAATGCCTATATACAAAATATTGTGTATTTATTTACATTTATAGATGCGCAATCTGGACAAATGTCTGTGGATAAGATTCATATGTGCTTTTTGAACATCCCATTTAACATTTAGTCTCCACTTGCTGTTATAATAATCTCCACTCTTCTGGGAAGGGGTTCCACTTGATTCTGGCACAAAGTTGTGGATATATAGTGTATTCATTTAACCACAAGGGCTTTAGTAATGTCAGGTACTGATGTGGGGTGAGGAGGTCTGAGGTGCAGTCAGCGTTCTAATTCATCTCAAAGGTGTTTAATTAAGTTAAAGTCAGATCTCTATAGCAGGCCACTTAAGATCTTCCACTCCAACCCATGTAAAGCATTATCTTCATGGAGTGGCTTTGTAAACAGTGGCATAGTCATGCTGGAACAGAACCACATATGGCTGGAATATGTCAGGTGTCCCAATACTTTTGTCTGTATTGTTAAAAAGAATCTAACCTGTTATCTCAAAATTAAAGACATAATAAATTCAACATTTATTACTGTATACCACATCATTTCTGTTCTGACGTACTATTGTGGAAAATAGCAGCTTCAAACAATTCAGTATTGAGCTTTGATTCTATCACAGCACATTTATGACTAAATCGGATTTGCTATTCATTCATAATTCATTTGTTCCCAATCATGGGATTAATTTAACATTCATTTAAATAGATCAAGTTAACCATAATTAACTGACAAATGCAGCTCCCCTGTAGGTATCATTATTCATTTAACATTGTGTTAAATGTTTGATTGTCTGCTGGACCGAGGGCTCGTTGTGTGAATCCACATATAAATAATGGAATATGAATGCAATTATACATTACAGAGGTTTTGTCAGGAGAATTACATTAATTATAAAAAATATATTTCAGGAAATATTTACCTCACCCTATTATTATAAGCAGTACATTTGCCCCTGCTGATGGAAGCATAAAATGAATAATATAAATAGCTTGGTTTGCACCGAATTGCTCGGTTTTTCAAAATACCATATTTCATTGGATCAGTACTTCTAGCTAGTGAGCAGTACAGACTTGGCCTCAGAGAAATGTTTGTAAAGGTGTTTGATAAGCAAAGAAATTTTACACTGGCAGTTTAGTTCAAAACAGTTCTTCTCATAAATAATTGGTGATGTGAAATCTGTCAATTGAACTGGGAAGGGCTCTACGAAACCAGTGCGCACTTGTGCCACTTGTTTTAGCCAGTGATGACATCATATAGTGTTAAATCATTATATTAAAATGATTATTATATCATTCTATTTATATATTATATTATTATTACATATCACATTGTATTCTTCATACATATTTGTAATAATGTAAGATGAAATAAAATTCACCGGGGTTTAATCATGTAAATCTGGCAACAATGTGAGACCAATGCGTGAATCTGAGCAATGCGAGACCGATGCATCGGGTGCCAGAAACATACGCTTAGTTTGAAAACCAACTCCGTTTTTGTTCCCAGTGCCAAAATAAAGCAGACTTTTCATACATAAGGAAAATGTAATGCTCTATCGATGAGGAAAAGGCCAGTCAACACATTCATTGACAGCGGAATATCTCTATTGACCACTTTATCTCATTTTGCACACGAGTGTAAACATTGTAGGTGAGCGTGTTGAGGAAGATACAGTGTGATATTAATCATTAAAGATGCCAGAAACTGTGATAGCAATGGCAATGGTATATCAGGCCATTAAACCTATCATTACTACATTAGACGGTATAGTTCTTATTCTACGGATGTGAGAAATTGATAACAAGAATACTATAAACCTGCTGCAATACTCCCTCTAAATTTCCAATGGGACGATACCATTCGTACACGCTGAACCTAATGAACACTGAAGACCCATGACAGCCACGAGTAGTGAAAAGCTAGTCAAATTTTGGCTAAACCAATCTCAAACAGTTTTAAGTATAGAACACAGTTTTTCAAATTTTTTGTTTGGTACCGAATTTAATCAATGGGAAATGTACCGTATTTTCCGGACTATAAGCCGCTACTTTTTTTCTACGCTTTGAACTCGGACTGTAAACTGGAAATGCTAATCATTCGTCACGCTGAAAACAACCAGGCATGAAAAAACACACTTCACCTGTGTTCTGAGCTGCACGGCATCGGGAGAAAAGCTTCACCGATGGTGATTTTTAAACGCACAACGATACCAAAAGATAAACTCCAGAGAGAAATTGTTGTAAAAGGAAGGAGGAAGACAGTGAACAATGACTTTCTTGGTAGGCTACTGTTTAGATACAAGCCGTGTAACAGACACTGTCTTTAGTTAAAGCCTGTGTAAAGTTCATTAGTGTCATTGTAGGAACCTGGGGCTTATAGACAGGTGCGGCGAATTTATGCTCAAAATAAAAACCTTTGTCAAATTCCGTGGGTGCGGCTTATATTTGGGTGCGCTTAATAGTCGCAAATTACGGTAGTTGGTAATAAGGCAAGGTTTAAGATAAGTATGTACATTATAACGTTTATTGTGTACCCACGGTTGTGTACTCACATGTTCCAGTTCCAGTCCTAGATTTTCATAACGCTGCATATTTGAGCTCTTAATACCTAGGAAGAAAAGGAAAACAATGAAATGGCATTGTTGTATAGCAAAAGGTAACACTATCTCAGAGTATAGGTAGTGTGAGCACTTTTGTACGTCGTTCTGGATAAAGGCGTCTGCTAAATGCTGCAAATGTAAATGTAAAATGTTAATGTGTTACCTTACAACGGTGTATTTAGATTTTGTATTTAGATTCAGAATGCTTCTTGGTGGCTGCAATTGTATCCATATTGTGTTGTCCGGTCCTATGTGTGTGTATGTGTGTGTGTGTGTGTGTGTGTGTGTGTGTGTGTGTGCGTACAGGCCGTATGTGTGGTGTCACTGACAGAGGATCAATGTGTTCGTGGCTGAGCTGAAATGAATTGATTGTGGGAAATAAAACTCCAATTATTAGAGGAAGGAACAGGCGGTCAGTGAGCCAGAGAGAGCGAGAGAAAGAAGCACTCGCACTCCCATCATTCCTCTGGGAGAAGCAACTTGTCCGCGTAGGCACAACACTGGACACTCACAAATGGAATGAGAGAGAGAAATGAGAGAGTGTGTGTAGGTGAGAAATGGCAGCGAACATTTTTCTTGTTCAGCGCACCCTCTCGTTTTCCAAATGCCCTCTGTAATGTTTTTTACACTGAATAAAAAAGATTAAGATGGCAAAACAGCAAAAAATTAAGGAGCTAGCTGGCATTCTTGTTTTCCAGAGTTTTCATATCTTTTTTTAAGTAAGCACGGGCCACATACAAAGAGACCTGGGTGCGATGAAATGATTAGATCGACCTAACATGGTAGCCATCGATCTCAAACTTTCCATCAGTACAGAGCTGTTGTACTTGATTCCTCCATGTACTTTAGATTTGTCTGATCTGCAGAGCTTAACTTCCTCCTCTGCTGCCTTATACTCCAACTTTCACTTCCACGGAGAACTGTCTTAAGATGCTCAGACGAAGTTAGCGATTATTAATAGCCCTCCTGCTCAGAAGCCGGAATGTTCTCTCTTTTCCCTTCTCCACTCCCGTCCTCAGTAATGGCATTTTCCTTCTATGAACATTGTGAGTCGTTCCATAATCAAATTGTCTTTATATTAAACTCTTTGAGGCCTACATATGTATACATAGCTCAGCGTTGAAGATCATTCCATCTTGTGCTCGGCTCAGTAGGCCATTATTTCCTTGTATGAGGCAGAGGGAGGAGTATTGGAAGGAGAAACATTATTGTAAATCAGAGTTTTTTTTTTTATATGTCGCTGTTGTAAAAGACAGATGGTTTGAGTTTAATATTGCTTCCCCCTGAGTTGGAGATGCGTGTTGTTAAAAAGTGACTAACTACAAATCTGAGCTGGGTTTAGACTGGTTTTAAGGATTTATTGCTGCAATTTCATATCCATGTACAAGATACTGAACTGAACTGTTTGGCAAGACGCACTCTCAGGACATATTCAGAATACAAAAATACTGAGCAATTAGCTGTTGCAATGACACTACGCTTTGGTCGACCTCTATACATTAGTTCGTGTTTATTCCAATGGTCCATAATGACTCGCTTGAGGTCATTGCTTGAGGTCGATCCTCAAAAAAGTCTACATTTGCGAAAAAACATTTTTAGCAGAGCTTTTACTTTCTGCTGTAGCACTGAGTCATCACTCCAATGTAGAGTGTAAATGCTTTGTTAGCATACAGCCTGATATCTGCCAACACTTATGATTAAAGATATAAGCCAATAATTATCATAGTTCCTTATGCCTTGGCCACATCAAAGAATGATCATGGACTAATTCACATCCTGACTATTGATAAAGCTTTTGCGGTTTTAAGCTGTTTTTTTTTTTAAGTCTATATTATTATTTTATTTTTTTTTATTATCAATAATAATAATTATCTTCATTTAATTCTCCTACATTATATAGACAAAAGTATTGGGACACCTAAGATTTCCACCCATATGTGGTTCTTCCTTCCACTATTACCACAAAGCACACAATTGTATATGTCTTTGGGTTTTTTCTTCCAGTATAACAATGCCCCTGTGCACAAAGCCAGCTCCATGAAGATAAGGTCTATATGGGCTGAAGATCTTAACTGGTTTTGCTATAGAGCCCTGATCTCAACACTATTAAACACGTTCGGGATTAATTAAAATGCTTACTGCACCCCAGGCCTCCTCACCCTACATCAGTACCTGACTTTACTAACACCATTTTTGAATTGATACAAATCATCTCAACCACATGCCAAAATTTAGTGGACCATATTTCTAGAAGAGTGGAGGTTATTATAACAGCAAATGGAGACTAAATGTGAAGAGATGAAGCCTCACATGAAAGCATGAGACTGATGTCATGTGTGAAAAACCATGAACGGAGATGAACTTTAAATCACTTTTGTATGGTCACAGATTTACAAGAGCATGGCCTGAAAGTGCATTGTGTTTTATTGTGGGTATATTATGTAGAGTGTGTATGGGTTGGTAGTGTGGTCTGTAAGGCTGCTCATCGTTTCAAAATCGGTTAGGATTGGGTAAATCTTAAAAACCCAGGGGTTACTGGAAAACTTAGTTTGGAGCCTGAGGATGCGTTAAACTGGGTTAGCAGAAGTGACCTCCAGCAGTTCATCATTGTATGACAGCATCTGTGTTAGGAGCAAAAGCAGATGTGCAGTTGTATGTGTGTCCCTAGGAGGGTGAACCATGCTGAGTAGGCATGATATGAAGGACTGGAGCTATACTCATTATTATAGCTCTGTTCTACTATATTCCCAGAAAGAGAGAAAGAAAGAGAGAAAGAGAGAGAGAGAGAGAGAGAGAGAGAGAGAGATATGCAGATGGATTGTTATAAAATGTATTTATCAGTGTAGACTGACCTTTTAGCATGCAACTTTTAGCCAATATGGACTGCTTTTGGCCACATCTTTAGTTTCTATGAAAGTTATTTTAAAAATGCATTTGCTTTTAAAGTACAAGTCTTAAACACAAGGCCATCAAAGAAAACCTCTATCAGGAATTTATCATCAGACACTTCCACGGTTGTCTGTACTGAAAATGAAAACGCTCTGATTTTTATTCAAGTGCGAGCTGCAGTCTGCCACCTCCGTTTTCTGCACTGATAAACGTCCAGCAGGAAGAGAATGCTTAAAAGCCCATATTTAATCTTGTACATCATGACTTGCTTCGTTTTTTTTTTTTTTTTGTGACAGCAGTTAAATCGATATGCAGCGCTATGCAATCATAATTGATCCGTAGCGAGTGTAATGTTAGATGCCATTTGGAGACTGATGTTCATATACTGATGGATGAGTTGCTGGAGGCAGAGCAATGTGTGCAGAGGGCTACTTTTTAAATCTTGTCATCTGTCGTAATGGGGTCAAGGGTGAAGGGTCGGAGGACATGAAAGGAGCTTGTTGTCATGGTAATAGGGAGCCAAGGCGGGCATAGTTTGGTGTAACAGATGGCGCGTCAGGAGATGTCTGTGTTTTACGGTGCTGACTTGGCAGTGTGTCAGGGCAAGAAAAGGCCAAGGTGCCTCTACTTTACAGAACAGCACCACTGATAATGGTTTGCAAAATATTTTTTTGTAGACCCAAATCTGTAAAATGCCTTATTACACTAGCTCAGGTTGATGCATAGGTCTCTTCCACATTATCTAGTTTTCCCCGATTTTCCAAAACATAACCAGTAGGTGAATTGGGGAGTTTAATTTGCCCCAGTGTCTGAATAAATGTATTTGTGTCTGGTGCTTTATAATGGCCTGGCATCTAGTCCAATGTGTATATTGCCACCTACACAGTGATCGTGGCATAGGCGCCAATCATACAAATCGACCCCAAGCAGGATAAAGTGGTTATTGAAGATGTGTGAATAAATAATATATCATTCATATCTTTTTCATATTTATATGATTACTGGGTTTTGATCATTTGTCTAAAGAGGTGAGCGCTTTTACAGCCGAGTGGTTTGAAGTATCAAGTTCCCTTCCATCAGTGTCCAGTGGCAACTGGCTGCTAGAAGTCATTATCCAGTCAATAGTCGTTCATCACTATCTCTTTTTTTTAATCTGTGGGCCCAGTGATCAATATTACTCCAGTCTCATCAATTCCAACTGATGTGGGCAGCGTGAAAGACAGGCACTGGAAGAGTGTCGTGAGTTCAATTAATTGGATAGGGGCAGGCATTAGCAACAGCATTGACAAATGGGGCAACAAATGGCGACATGAATTCTGTGTCAGCTTTGTTGACTGATGAGCGCGTGTGTGGGGGCGTCTGATTCAAAGTGGCCGAGTCAGATCGGCGTAAGACGAGGTCGACCTCCTGTCAGAGAATCTTTAAATAAAGGCTTTTTCTCTGAACCGTCACCTTTCCGTGACAGCACAGTGTCTGAAGAAGAGACAAGTCTGAAGTGTCAATGATGTGAGTGTAAACACACCACTGTGAGTCGAGG